>MU780611.1:0-114344 GCA_026770625.1 Nicotiana glauca
GACAATTAAAATACAATCACACAATTTGGACATTAAAGGCTAAAAATGCAAAAGATGCCTATTTTTGTGATTTTTGTTTTGTAAGATAAAATTAATTACTCCTAATTATAGAATTAAATCCTAAATGCAAATGCGACATATTTTTTTTAATTTTTTTTATTAATTTAACAAATAAACATGCACACACAAAAAATGACACTAAATTCACAACAAACTAAAAATTATTTTATTTTGAATTTTTTGGGAGTAATTCTCATAGAGCAAAAATTACGTGCTTACACTATAGATGTATAAGCATGATGATAGAATCACATGCTACAAGTAAACTAGAGGTATACTGACACAAAGATTAGTTGGCATGACTGGTTGGCCATCCCAGTTCAATTATGATGCAAAAATTACTTGAGTATTCACATTAACATATATTTAAGAAATAGAAGATTCTTTAAGAATTCTCTTGTGCTGTTTTTCTCATGTAATACCAGTTAAGATTGGATTAAATTCCTTGATATCTGGAACGAATAAAAGGTGATATATATGTATGGGTGTCACGAACCCAACCCCCATCATGATGGCGCCCAACACACTGCTAGGCAAGCCCGACCTTTTTACAAACATTTCCCATCTTAAACAGATTATAGATATACAACGCAGGGTAAAATACTAAGCCATTATATTGAAAGTCTAGGAATACTGAATAAATATGCGAAAGTTTAATAAAATAGTGCAAATATAGCCCAAATAGGATCCGGCGTCACGAATATGAGCCTCTAATACAGAATGTCATCCTACTACAAGTCTGTCTAAGAAATGCAGAATAAAAGACAAAGATAGAAGGGAAAGATCAAGGTTGTGAACGCCATGCGGCTATCTCGATACTCCCGGATACTGTTGCTCGGCTAAACAAGTCCTTACTTAGCCTGTGGGGTACCTGGATCTGCACGCAATGTGCAGGGAGTAATGTGAGTACTCCGACCCAGTGAGTAATAAAAATAAATAAAGCCTGAGAATAAGAAATTATGGAATAACACAAAGTAAACAATAATTGGAAGTCAAGAACATTTAATAGTAAAACAACCAGCCGATGAAATCCGAGTACAGATACTTAAGCAGGCATAACAGATAAAGAAACAAATGCATGAGTGCAATGCAATGCATATGATGGTACACTCTGGTACCCACTGCGGCGTGCAGCCTGAGCCATTCATATATTTATCATTGACGGCGCTCACTGTGGGTGTGTACAGACTCCGGAGGGGCTCCTACAACACAAGCGCAATATCAAGCCATCTCGTGGCATCAACCAGGCCCCCGACCTCAATATCAGTATAATCAACCAGGGTCTTGACCTCAATATCAATGTAAGACTGCTGCGGCGCGCAACCCGATCCATGCTCAGTCCAGAAATCATCATAATCCCCTCGGGCATTTGTAAAACAGTAGTTCACAGCCAAAATATAATTTAGAAATATCATTTAAGTTTTCAAATCTTAGAAAGAGGGCTGAGTTTGGAAAACAGTACTAAAAACCTTGGAATGAGATTAAATAATATACAAAGTATGCGAAAATAGTGATATCAATCCCTGAAGGATACAAATAATTGGCACGAAGCCCAAACATAACAATTAAATCCAAGTAAAAATGATTCTCAATTAGATTCTAGTCAAAACACGGTAAAAACATCCCTCGGGATGGACCAAGTCACAATCCCCAATAACAAACGACCCCACATTCATCACAAAGTGCGTGTCTCGCCTCAATATAGCATTACGATGTGAAATTCTGGGGTTTCAAACCGTCAGGACATCATGTACATCTATTACTCACCTTAAGCCGGCCAAAAGTCTAGCTTGCTATGCCCTTTCCTCTTCAATCGACCTCCTCGTGCGTTAAATCTAATCAAAACCACAAGGAATACGTTACAATAAGCTAAGGAAACACAACCCAATCGAAAGGACTCGAAAAATATCGAAAATCACAAAATTGGCAAAAATCCGAGCCCCGGGCCCACTTCTCGAAAAATAAGAAAATTCACATCACCAGATTCCTTATCTCGCCACAAGACTATACATGTCAAATTTACCAAAATCCGAGCTCAAATACTCCCTTAAACTCCAAATTTTCATTCAAAAAGTCAAGCCCTAGTTCCTCCCCTTTTCATCAAATTTCCATGAATTTAAGTGTTGATTCTACAATTAAATGAGGTTTTTAGGTCATAAGACTCACCTTCAATCAATCCCAGTCGAAACCGTCTTTAATCTTCGCCAAAAAGCTCGCAAGGTTGCCCAACAATGGTGAAAATAAGACCTAGCTCGCGGAGGAAATGATAATAAACTGACCAGTGATTTCCGCATCGGCGGCTACTTAGACTGCGACTTCCCCTCCTACGGTCCCTGTGCGCTTCTGCGGAAATTTCAATTAAAGCCCCTGGCCGCATCTGCAGTCATCCAGCTGCATCTGGGGCTTCGTAGGTGTGTCTCCCTATCTGCATCTGCGGTCCAATTCTAGTTCCAACATTCCCGCTTCTGCGACCTCCTTCCCGCATCTGCGACTTCACAGATGAGGTTCACCTCACCGTTTCTGCGAAAAATAGCCTAAGCCCAGGATTTCACATCTGCGGCTACTTCTTCTACTTTTGCGCGACCGCACCTGCGGTCCCATAGCCGCAGGTGTGAAAACACCAGATACCAGCAGATTTTCTAACATGCAAAACTCCAAAACTCTCCGTTTAACCACCCGAACTCACCCCGAGGCCCCCGGGACCTCAACCAAAAGCATCAATGCATCCCATAATGTTATTCAAACTTTTTCCAATCACAAAAACACATCCAACAACACAAAAATCTTCATTTCTCATCAAATTCAAGCCTAAGTTCTTCTAAAACTTCCGAAACACGCAGTCGATAAAAAACCCAACCAAATCACCTCTGAATCACCTGAAATTTTGCACACACATCCAAAATCACCTAAGATAGCTACAACAATTCTCGGAATTCCATTCCGATCCTCGAATCAAAATCTCACCTATCAATCAGAATTCACCAAAATACTAACTTCGCCAATTCAAGACTAATTCTACACCGGACCTCCAAAATCACTTCCGATCACACTCCTAAGTCACAAATCACTTCCCGAAGCTAACTGAATCACTGGAAATCACATGCGAGCCCTATAACTCATAAGTCAACGTACGGCTGACTTTTTCAAACCAATCCTTCCTTAAAGAGACTAAGTGTCTCATTTCCTACCAAAGCCAATCCAATTCAACTCTAACATACCAAATGCCGATAATGAAACATGAAGAAACATAAAATGGGGGAAATAAGGCGGTAATACATGAGACGACAGGTTGGGTCGTCACATCCTCCCCAACTTAAACAGACGCTCGTCCTTGAGTGGGTCAAGAAATATACCTGAAGTCACAAATAGGTGAGGGTATCTGCTCTACATCTCCTGCTTGGTCTCCCAGGTGGCCTCCTCCACGAGCCGACCTCTCCACTGCAACTACACCGAAGCTATATCCTTTGATCTCAATTTTTGAACCTGACGACCCAAAATAGCCAGTTGCTCCACATCATAGGTCAAATCATCATCCAACTGAACAATACTGAAGTCCAAAACATGGGACGGGTCCCTAACATACATCCGGAGAATAGAAACATGGTATACTGGATGAACGCCGGACAAGCTGGGTGGAAAGGCAAGCATATAGGTCACCTCTCCAATCCTCCTAAGTATCTCAAAAGGCACAATAAACCATGGACTCAACTTCCCTTTCTTTCCAAACCTCATAACGCCCTTCATGGGCGAAACCTTCAACAAGACCTTCTTGCCCACCATATAAGATACATCCCGAACCTTCCGGTCCACATAACTCTTTTGACACGACTGGGCTGTGCGAAGTCTCTCCTGGATCACTTTCACCTTCTCTAAGGCATCCTGAACCAACTTTGTCCCCAATAGCCTAGCCTCATCGGGCTCAAACCAACCAATCAGATATCTACACCGTCTTCCATATAAGGCCTCATACAGTGCCATCTGAATGCTGGATTGATAGTTGTTGTTGTAGGCAAACTATGCAAGTGGCAAGAACTCAACCCAAGAACCTCCGAAATCAATAACACAGGCACGTACTAATATCTGAATGGTACGCTGGGACTACCCGTCTGTCTGAGGATGAAACGCTATGCTCAGCTCCACCTGTGTACCCAACTCTTGCTGAAAAGTCCTCCAAAACTGGGAATTTAACTGAGTACCCCTATCCGAGATAATGGAAACTGGGACCCCATGCAACCGAACAATCTCCTAGATGAAAATCCCTGCCAGCCGCTTCGATAAATAGGTAGTACACACCTGAATGAAGTGCGCGGACTTGGTCAGCCGATCCACAATTACCCAAATCGAATCAAACTTCTTCGAGGTCCGAGGAAGACCACTTACAAAATCCATACTAATCCTCTCACACTTCAACTCTGGAATATCCATCCGCTGAAGTACAGTACCCAGTCTCTGATGCTCATATTTAACCTGCTGACAGTTGAGACACCGAGCTACATAACCCACAATATCATTCTTCATTCTCTTCCACCAGTAGTGCTGCCTCAAATCCTGATACATCTTCGCGGAACCCGAATGAATGGAATACCGTGAGTTATGGGCCTCCTCAAGAATTAACTCTCTAAGCCCATCTACATTGGGCACACAAATCCGACCCCGCATCCTCAATACACCATCATTACCAAGGGTCACATCTCGGGTGTCGCCATGCTGAACTCTGTCCTTGAGGATAAGCAAGTGCGGATCATCATACTGGCGCTCTCTGAAGTGATCATATAAGGAAGACCAAGAAACCATGCAAGCCAATACCCGACTGGGCTCTGAAATATCTAATCTCACAGACGGATTGGCCAACGCCTGAACATCAACTGCAAAGGGCCTCTCCCCCACTGGAATGTACGCCAAACTCCCCATACTGACTGCCTTTCGGCTCAAAGCATCTGCCACTACATTGGCCTTCCCGGATGATATACAATAGTAATATCATAATCTTTTAGCAGCTCAAGCCACCTCCGCTGCCTCAAATTAAGATCCTTCTACTTGAATAAATGTTGAAGACTACGATGATCGGTGAACACCTCACAAGATATGCCATATAAGTAGTGCCTCCAAATCTTCAAAGCATGAATTATAGCAGCCAACTTTAAGTCATGAACATGGTAGTTCTTCTCATGGGTATTCAACTGTTGAGAAGCATAAGCAATCACTCTACCCTCCTGCATCAATACACAGCCAATTCCGACTCTCGAAGCATCACAATAGACAGTATAAGAACCTGAAGCTAATGGCAAAACTAATACTGGGGCTGTGGTCCAAGCTGTGTTGAGCCTCTGGAAGCTCTCTTCACACTCATCCGACCATACAAATGGATCCCTCATCTGCGTCAACTTGGTCAAGGGCGAAGCAATAGATGAAAAACCCTGGATGAAGTGGCGATAATAACACGCCAAACCGAGAAAACTACGAATCTCTGTGGCTGAGGACGGTCTAGGCCAACTCTGAACCGCCTCGATATTTTTTGGATCAACCTGAATACCATCGCTGGACACCATGTGCCCCAGGGAAGCCACAGAACCAAGCCAAAACTCACACTTGGAGAAATTTGCATAAAGCTTATCCTCCCTCTATCTCTGTAATACAACTCGCAAATGCTGTGCGTGCTCCTCCTGGCTACGCGAGTACACCAAGATATCATCAAGAAAAACAATAACAAATGAATCCAGATACGATCAAAATACACTGTTCATCAAATGCATGAACGCTGCTGGGGCATTAGTCAGCCCAAAGGACATAACAAGAAACTCATAGTGCCCATATCTAGTCCTGAAAGCAGTCTTCATAATATCTGAATCCCTGATCTTCAAATGGTGATAGCCTGAACGGAGATCAATCTTGGAGAATACCCTTTCCCCCTGAAGCTGGTCAAATAAATCATCAATATGAGGTAGGGGTACTTTTTATTCATCGTTACTTTGTTCAATTTCCTATTATCAATGAACATTCTCATTGTGCCATCTTTCTTTTTCACAAATAGATCTAGTGCACCCTACGATGACACACTAAGCCGAATGAACCCTTTTTCTAGGATTTCCTGAAGCTGATCCTTTAATTCTTTCAACTCCGCTGGTGCCATGCGATACGGAGGAATGGAAATGGGCTGAGTGCCTGGCAACAGGTCAATACCAAAATCAATATCCATGTCCAGTGGCATGCCTGGTAGGTTTGCGGGAAATACATCAAGGAAATCCCTCACAACGGGAACAGAATCAAGGCTAGGAGTCTCAGCTCCAACATCTCTCACAAAGGCCAAATATGAAAGACAACCCTTCCCAACCATATGCTGGGCCTTCAAAAAAGAAATAGCTCGACTAGGAACATAGTCGGTCACACCTCGCCACTCAATCCTCGGAACACCGGCATAGCCAAAATGACTATCTTAGCATGACAGTCTAGAATAGCATGACACAGAGATAACCATTCCATGCCCAAAATAACATCAAAGTCTATCATGCTCAATAGCAATAAATCAACTCGGGTCTCTAGACCCCCAATAGTCACAAGACAAGATCGATACATATGGTCTACCATAATAGTATCGCCCACCGGGGTAGATACGTGAACAGGTAAATCAAGACACCCTCGTGTCATACCCAGATGATGAGAAAAATATGAGGACACATAAGAGTAGGTAGAACTAAGATCAAATAAGATAGAGACATCTATGTGGCAGACTGAGATAATACCTGTGATAATAGCATCTGATGCAATGGCATATGTCCTGCTTGGGATAGCATAAAATCGAGCCTGGCCACCGCCTAATTAGCCTCCACCTCTGGGGCGGCCCCTGGCTGCCTGGCCTCTACCCCTATCTGACTGGGCGGGTGCTGAAGAAATCAGAGCAGAAGACGAGGGGTGATCCCTCTACTGAAACTGACCACCATGATGTCAAGGACACTGGCTCTTCATATGGACAAAATCACCGCACTCGTAGCAACTACCAGGTACTGGAGAAGGGGACTAAAAGGAACCCCTCGCATCAGAATGACCTGCCGATGCACTCGGCGAAGAAGAACCCTGAGCTAAAGGGGCATAAGATGAGCTCTGAGCTGGGAGGGCACTAGGTGAAGGCTGCCCCTGCTGGAACCCCTCATGACCACGGCCTAAAAATGCCCCACTATACTCTGGACGGGCCGACTGGGGGGCTTGAAGGAACGACCTCTACCAAGCTGGAACTGGCCCCTAGACGAAGCACCGCTGAAACTACCTGAACCCTGAGTCCTCTTGGCCTCCCTCTCCTCATGCTCCCTACGGCGAATCATCTCAATATCACGAGCAATGTCAACTACCTCCTCGAACAAAGCATCTAATACTCTCTCTCTAGTCATCAAAATACGGAGGGAATAGTTGAGGCCATCCACGAACCTCCTGATCCTCTCCTGATCCATCGGGATCATCCAAGTAGCATGACGGGCCAACTATGAAAATCTCATCTCGTACTGGGTCACAGACATGTCTCCCTGAGTCAACCACTCAAACTGCCTATGCAGCTCCTCTTTGTGGGACTGCGGTACATACTTTTCCAAGAAGAGAGTAGAGAACTGCTGCCAAGTAAGGGGCACTGCACCAACTGACCTACGCCTATCAAAATCCTCCCACCAGGTAAATGCAGGCCTTGAGAACTGGAAGGTAGTAAAAGCCACACCACTCGACTCCAAAATCCCTGCGATGTGAAGCATACGCTGAAACTTGTCAAGAAAACCCTGGGCATCCTCGCCCTCAGCACCACTAAACGTCGGAGGCTGGAGCCTACTGAATCTCTCAAGACGAAGCTGCTCATCGTCGGGCATAGCTGGAACTACAAAGTCATGAACTGGTGTAACCGGCTGAGCTGGAGCTGCTTCCGGTGTCTGTAATCCCTGCACAACCTGCTCAGGTGTACGAGCAGTGGGGTTTGATTGCCTCCCCCGACATGTGAAGTAGCTGATGTAGTAGTGGCTGAAACTGCCTGAGCCAGGCCAGTGCAAACTGATAATATCTGAGCCAAGGCCTCCTGGAGACCCGAAATTACAACGGGCACTGCCGGTTCCTGAATAGGTACTACTGGAGCATCCACAACTGGAGTTTGGTCCTGAGCTGGGGCAACTGGTGGATCAACAGGTGCTTCCCTCGCTACTTTGCCTCGACCACGACCACGACTACGACTATGTCCATGACCTCTAGTGGCCTCAGTATGTGGTACTAATGGTCGTTCGCCACGTCCGGTAGTGCGAGTCCTCGCCATCTAAGAGAGAATAGAATACAGTAGTTTAGTTTCCAGATCAACAAAGTCGCACGATAAGAATTTCAAGAATATAGAGTTTTTCCTAAAGGTTCTACAGCCTCTCGAGGATAAATACGGACGTCTCCGTACCTATACGCAAGACTCTACAAAACCGGCTAATGATTCGCGAGACCAAGTAACCTAAGCTCTGATACCAACTTGTCATGACCTCAACCCTGGTCATGATAGCGCCTAACATACTGCTAGGCAAGACCGACGTTTTCACAAATATTTTCCATGTTAAACAGATTATAGATATACAACACAGGGGAAAATACTAAGCCATTATATTGAAAGTCTAGGAACACTGAATAAATATGTGGAAGTTTAACAAAATACTGCCAATATAGCCCAAATAGGATCCGGCGTCACGAATATGAGCCTCTAATACAGAATGTCATCCTACTACAAATCTGTCTAAGAAATGCAGAATAAAAGATAGAGATAGAAGGGAGAGATGAAGGCTGCGAACGCCATGCAGCTACCTCGATACTCCCAGATACTGCTGCTCTGCTAAACAAGTCCTCACTCAGCATGTGGGGTACGTGGATCTGCACGTAAGGTGCAGGGAGTAATGTGATTACTCCGACCTAGTGAGCACTAAACATAAATAAAGGCTGAGAATAAGAAATGATGGAATAACACAAAGTAAACTATAACTGGCAATCCAGAACATTTAATAGTAAAGCAACAAGCCGATGAAATCTGAGTACAGATACTAAAGCTGGCATAACAGATAAATAAACAAATGCATGAGTGCAATGCAATGCATATGATGGTACACTTTGGTACCCACTGCGGCGTGCAGCCTGAGCCATCCATATATTTATTGTCAACTGCACTCACTAGGGGTGTGTACAGATTCCGGAGGGGATCCTACAGCCCAAGCGCAATATCAAGCCATCTCGTAGCATCAACCAGGCCCTCGGCCTCAATATCAATAAAATCAACTAGGCTCTCGACCTCAATATCAATGTAACACTGCTTCAGCGTGCAGCCTGATCCATGCTCAGTCCAGAATAATCATAAGCCCCTCGGGCATTTGTAAAATAGTAGTTCACAGCCCAAATATCATTTAAGTTTTCAAATCTTGGAAAGAGGGTTGAGTTTGCAAAGCAGTACTTAAAACCTTGGACTGAGATCAAATAATATGCAAAGTATGCAAAAACAGTGATATCAATCCCTGAAGGATTCGAATAATTGGCACGAAGCCCAAACATAACAATTAAATCCAAGTAAAAATGATTCTCAATTAGATTCTAGTCAAAACACGGTAAAAACATTCTCGGGACGGACCAAGTCACAATCCCTAATAACAAATGACCTCACACTCATCACAGAGCGCGTGTCTCGAATAAATAGTGTTACGATGTGAAATTCCGGGGTTTCAAACCCTCAGGACATCATTTACATCTATTACACACCTCAAGCCGGCCAAAAGCCTAGCTCGCTATGCCCTTTCCTCTCGAATCGACCTCCTTATGAGTCAAATCTGATCAAAACCACAACGAATATGTCATAATACGCTAAGGGAACACAACCCAATCAAAAGGACTCGAAAAAATATCGAAAATCACGAAATTGGCAAAAAGCCGAGCCCCGAGCCTACTTCTCGAAAAATTAGAAAATTCACATCACTGGATTCCTTATTGCGCCACGAGTCTATACATGTCAAATTTACCAAAATCCGAGTTCAAATGCTCCCTCAAACTCCAAATTTTCATTCAAAAAGTCAAGCCCTAGTTCCTCCATTTTTCATCAAACTTCCATGAATTTAAGTGTTGATTATACAATTAAATGAGGTTTATAGGTTATAAGACTCACCTCGAATCAATCCCAGTCGAAACCCTCTTTAATCTTCGTCAAAAAGCTCCCAAGGTTGCCCAACAATGGTGAAAATAAGACCTAGCTCGCCGAGGAAATGATAATAAACTGACCAGTGATTTCTGCATCTGCGGCTACTTAGCCGCATCTACGACTTCCGCTCCTGCGGTCCCTATCCACTTCTTTGGAAATTTCAATTAAAGCCCCTGGCCGCATCTGCGGTCACCCAACCGCATATGCGGCTCCGCAGGTGCGGCTCCCTATCCGCATCTGCGATCCAATTCTAGTTCCAACATTCTCGCTTATGCGACCTCCTTCCCGCATCTGCGGCTTCGTAGATGCAGTTCACCTCACCGCTTATGCCAAAAATAGCTTGAGCCCAGTACTTCGCATCTGCGGCTTCTTCTTCCGCTTCTGCACGACCGCACCTACGGTGCCATAACCGCAGGTGCGAAAACACCAGATACCAACAGATTTTCTAACATGCTAAACTCCAAAACTCTCCATTTAACCACCCGAACTCACCCCGAGGCCCCCGGTGTCACGATCCAAAATCCACTAAGGGGCGTGGTGGCGCCAGACACCTCTGTCAGGCCAACCAACTAAGTCATCATTTATTTATTCTTCTAATACTTTCGAAACTCTTAGGTTTTTCCTTCCAATTTTCATAAATATAAGATCACTTCATGGATTCAAATTTAAATAATAACAGCCAGTACGAAGTTTTACTGAAACCATCCCAAAAACCTGGTGTCACAAGTGCATGAGCAACTACTGGCAATGATATAAATACAACACAACACCTGTCCGGAATACAATAGACAGAAAGGAAGTGCAATTACTAGGAAGGGACTTTAAAAGCTGCGGGCCGCCTTGAATACTGCAACTCGCCTAGTCCTCGAATCGTCCGTGCTGCTGCGCCCAGTAGGCCACTAAAGTATCATGTACCCGTGCAACAATAATGCACAGAAGTGTAGTATGAGTACGTAATCAACGTGTACTCAGTGAGTGTCCCGCCTAATCCCAAAGGGGTAGAGACGATATGGTCAACTTTGACACACTCTAATAGTCCAATGATCATTTATCCTCAATACACATATTAAACCGTGGATTTATTCTTTATAGACATGATTCTAATCCACATAGAGGAAACGAATAAACACGTAGTTCTTTCATAGGAAAATTTCCCGAATTTCTCTTTAAAACATAATCCCAATATATTTAAGCCACAAAAAGGAAATAATACTTAATTAAGTTCAGGCAGCAACACAGGCATGTGCAAATAATACCGAGGCGACGATCCGATCCAACAGAAATAAATGTGAACTGGCCGAGGGTCGACGACGCGCCTATAGATGCATCTATTAATCTGCCGAGGGGTTCGGCCCATTCCAAAATAAACACACACAGACAGATAAATAGTCAGGAAGTCAACATGGAGCAAATATCCAGGAAAGGTCAATTCTCTTTATTAATTTGGGAAAAACAAAGCTTAATCCTTTTAGAAAATCCAATTATTAATTTAATGTGATTTAAGCAATCTAAGCCATCAATGATCCCACAATTAATCCACATATAACATGCTTTTTGGGTCCTAAACTACCCGGACAATAGCATAATAGTAGCTACGCATGGACTCTCGTCACCTCGTGCGCATGTAGCCCCCACAACTAGGAGCACATAATCAATTTAAATCACCTATGGGGTAATTTCCCCCTCACAGAATTAGAAAGGAAACTCACCTCGCTCCGAAGACTCGCAACCGGCATTCTACATCCTTCTGAAGGCTTGAACCAACGTACAACGCCCCGAACCTAGACAACGATCATACAAATTCATTAATATATGCTCAACTATACCTTACAACTCAATTTATAACAATTTCTAACCCCGAACGAAAAGTTAACCAAAATGCCCTCGGGTCCACGTGCCCGGAAATCCAAAATTTCTCAAAGATGAAGGTTATCCATGACCTTAGGAACTCAAATATATGATTTTCTCCTATTTTTACACTACTTTTCTTGCCCAAATCCATACATAATCAATGTGTTTAGCTCATAATGGGTGGGAAAAACTTACCTTAGCATGGTTGATGAAGATCCTCTCTTGAACCCTCCAAAAATCGCCAAATGAAGTGGGAGAAATGAGTGAAATGAACAAATCCCGACTTTAAAATAACCCTTCTGCCTTCAGCAATTTTTGCTTATGCGGAAAAATCCCGCTTTCGCGATTCCGCTTTTGCGGAAAATTATTCGCCTCTGCGGTCCCTATGCTCCAGCCAAAATTTCCGCTTCAGCGGAGACCAAACCGCATCAGCGGTTCTGCTTAACCAGTCCAAAAGCCGCGTCTGCGGCTCCTCTCCAAGCCGGCCCTTCCGCTTCTGCGACCTCACCTCCGCAGATGCGGTCCCGCTTCTGCGGAGCCTTGACCGCATCTGCTGTCCCTCAAGCCTTAGTCTAAAACCGATTTTGTGGCCACTTATTCGCTTATGCGGTTCCGCTTCTGCGGTCACCTAATCGCAAAAGCGAAAATACAAGCAACCAGATGCTTCAGCACTTATTCAAAGTCAATTTTTGATCCATTAACCACCCGGAATCCACCCGAGGCCCCGGGACCCCAACCAAGCTTACCAACCAATCCCCAAACACATTATGGACTTGCTCGAGGCTTTAAATCACGTCGAACAACGCTAAAATCACGAATCACAATCCGATTCAAGCTTTATGAACTTTGAAGTTTCCAACTTCTACTTCCGATGCTTAAACCCATCAAATCCCGTCCGATTGACCTCAAATTTTACACACAGGTCATAATTGACATTACAGACCTACTCCCACTTTCGAAATTGGATTTCGACCCCAATATCAAAAAGTCAACTCCCGGGTCAAACTCTTAAAACCTTCAAATTTCTATCTTTAGCCAAATGGCTTCAAAATGGTCTACGGACCTCCGAATTCACTTCCGATCGCGCCCCCAACTCCAGAATCACTATACGGAGCCATTCATAGTCTCGGAATCCCAAACGGACATCGATAACACTGAAATTCACTCCAAGCCAAACTTATAAAATTTCTTCTAATATGCTAACTTCCACAATAGATGCCAAAACGCTCCCGGGTTATCCAAAACCCGCACCGGGCGCAAGTCCGAAATCATCATACGAACCTGCTGGAACCTTCAGATCCCGATTCCGAGGTTGTTTACTCGAAATTCAAATCCTAGTTCCTTATTTCAACTTTAAGCTTCCGAAATGAGAATTCTCTTCCCAAATCAAATCTGGACTTCTCGAAATTCAATTCTGACCATGCGTACAAGTCATAATACCTGAAATGAAGTTGTTCATGGCCTCCAACTGCTGAACAGAGCGCTATACTCAAAATGACCTGTCGGGTCGTTACACCCGGGACCTCAACCAAAAGCACCAATGCATCCCACTACGTTATTCAATCTTGTTGCAATCACAAAAACACATCCAACAACACAAAAATTTTCATTTCTCATTAAATTCAAGCCTAAGTTCTTCTAAAACTTCTGAAACACGCATTCGATCAAAAACCAACCAAATCACCTCTGAATCACCTAAAACTTTTCACACACATCCAGAAACACCTAACGGAGCTACAACAATTCTTGGAATTCCATTCTGACCCTCGGATCAAAATTTCACATATCAATCGGAATTTGCCAAAATACTAACTTCGCCAATTCAAGCCTAATTCTACATCGGGCCTCCAAAATCACTTCCGATCAAATCACTTCCGATCACACTCCTCAGTCAAAAATCACTTCCCGAAACTAACTGAATAACCGGAAATTATATCTGAGCCCTCTAACTCATAAGTCAACATCCGGTTGACTTTTCCAAACTAATCCTTCCTTAAAGAGACTAAGTGTCTCATTTCCTACCAAAGCCAATCCAATTCAACTCTAAAACACCAAATGCCGATAATAAAATATGAAGAAGCATAAAATAGGGAAAACAAGGTGGTAACACATGAGATGACGGGTTGGGTCATCAATGGGCCCAATCACCCTTCGTGTGGACCGTTTACTATTATATGATTTTAAAAGATGCATCAATTGTATGGTCACATGTGCGTTGGTTATCAAATTGCAATTTGGCTTTTGCAAGGTTGCTTGCTCAAATCATTAGAGCACAGTTCTAGAATATAAATTATGATAATTTATCTTGATAATGCTGGTTTAAATCCAATTTGGTTTAGCAAAAATTGTATGCTTCCAATTATAGCTAAACCATTGGTTATGAGATGTATTATTTAACATATAATAGCACGTGTACACATCTAGCCAAGCTATGATAAATTCTCCTTATCATAGTTGGTTCAGGGCCAGGAACCAAATAATTTCTATATAGAAATATGGATGTGCGATATGATATAATTATCCCACCATAATGCACAAAGATGGGTTCCCAAAGAAAGTTGGAAATTATGTTAGTGACCCCAACATTAGGGGGAGAAAATGGGCAGCTAAAAAAGTAATACATGAAATGAATTATTATGAGTGCACCTAGATCCTCATATAAGAAAATGTGAACTTAAAGTTCAAGTGATAATTCATTTCTAAAATATTGACAGGCGTATTTGCTGACCCAAAGCTAAATGTCATATTTTAGCTGTTAATGCTCCAAATAAAATAAAGTCCATGATGGACATGGTCTCTAGGACGCATGAAGCATAATAGACTAATCGGTTCCAAAGTTAAAACTCCTTGAAGAAGGAGAGGAGCAAATGTTCAAGATGGTCATAATAAGGAGGCAAGTGCTATATAAGAGCACCATGACATAACCCTTAATAAGACCTTATGAAAGAGGCTCAGGTACCTGAAAATAATGAGATCTCGATAAGTTATGTCATTATTGATTGATGATGGAACTGACGTAAAATGATCATCGACAATGTTGTTGATATAATGTGGCGCTCAATATTATTAATATTTACATGGATCTTTAGCTAAAATCTATTATGGAATTTGGACAGATATATGATTGGCCAAATGAAAAATATACAATGAGAATTGACTTCATCTGGAAAATATGAAGTTGGACGGATAGTCCCAACAACTGAAATTATAAAGGCTATATGGATATATTGAAATATGATTATTATTATACTGCAAAAGGAATCCTTGATATAGATGTGTTTATTCCAACAAATATTGTCAATATTTTGTTGGTTATACAAATGCAGGGCATAGTTCGTTGTTCAAACAATCTATTTCCATGTGACACTAATGCCATATTATTATTCTACAAGGTAGTTAATTGTTGATACTTATTCAAGTCATTCTAAGATAAGAAACTGATAAAGCAAGTGACTGAACACACAACAGAGGTGTGACTTTTCTTTGAAGAGATGATTTCAATAATATTGAAGATGATTCTGCTTGCATAAATCAATTGAAAGAACGATATATTGAAGAAGACAAAATAAAGCACATTTAGCCAAAGTTCCTTTGCAGAGACGATCTTCAACAGAATGATGAAACGGATGTTCAAGAAATTTGTTCAAGTGATAATTTACAAAGTTCTTCACAAGACATTGTGTATTTCACTATTAGAGAAGTTGTTATACAAGCTTGGAATTCGTCGTTTCCGAAGAATAAAGTGATGTTTTCATCAGGGGCATATTCCCTTTTCTGTTTCATATATTTTTCCCATTGTTCTTTGACTTGGTAGCAAATATGCATTGTACTCTTTTTCCCTTAGCTAAAATTTTATCCCACTGGGTTTTTTCTGCCAAGGTTTTTAATGAGGCAACAAGTAATACGTATTACAAGATATGTGTACTCTTTTTCCTTCACTAAGATTTTTTCCCACAAGGTTTTTTCTTAGTAAAGTTTTAACGAGGCACATTATCTATAGACATCCAAGGAAGAGTGTTATGAAATATTATTTTGTAGTGTATGTCTGTAACTCCTAAAGAAGTTACTCCCACTACTCTTCTCCATTAATTAGAGAACCCCCACTACTTTTCACCATTATAGTTGTAACTCCCACACCTCCATAACCTCCCCATGATCTCAATAGTTAATACCATGTTTATGATATCTCTTTGTATACCTCAATGTCATCTTATAAATAGAGGGTTTGGACATCATATTGTATACACTTGGATACACTGAAGAAATAAGAATCTCTCCTCTCTTTCTCTATATTCTTGTCTATTTTCTTATTTTATTACTTTGAGCTAATTTTCGTAACACTCTGGACATATTTCCTTTAAAATGACGCTAGTGTAAGGTTTGTTTTATAAAAAAATTAGCTAGTTTTTGTGTCTAGCTAGATAAATGAATATTCTCTTGTAGTGAAGATTTAGTGGCAATTCAAATTAAATCTAACATCTGATCAACATTGTTGCATATGTTAGGATAGAAATAATCAAGTGTCATGCGGAATATAGTAAAATAAATCTTAAAAGATGATAAATCATATAACAACAAAGAAATATACCAAAAGAAACACAAACATTTAACATGGTTTGTCAATTGACCTATGTGGAGATGAGAAATCTACTACATAAAAGAAAGTACAAAATATCAAAAGAACAACCTGAGGTAAATACAAGTGGCATCATAACACTTGTTCCAAAATTCACCATCCTAAATAAGAATCTCAAACCCCCTGATCCGTGCCTTATTCCCCCCCCCCAACACCCAATATACATCCTCAAAATAATCCAAAATCCTTTCACATAGGAGATTTCCGGCAAAACAGGGCAATCCCGCACCGGAATGGGTAAAACTCTATCGTCCGATGGTGGAAAACTGTCGGACCAATCCCAAAATGAGTGCGCTATAATTCCGCATAAATCCCGTTTGGAATCATTCCAAAATTAATTCCCAGCAGCTGTAAATCTCAACAATGGCGCTGGAGGCACTATAGCGCCAAATCGCCTGGGAACTTCAAACATTTCCCATTTCATTGGGACAAAATGTGGGATTTCAAGTGGTATAGATTCTTACCCATGTCGAGTTCTACTCTCCACCAATTCTCAGAGCATTCCACCATGGAATTTGAGAGCTTTGATGTCTTACCATATGTCGGCGAGCACACAGTTGCCGAAGAAGAAGCTACAGATATCCAAATGGCACAAAACCAATGCGAAACTATTTCTCAAGGTAAGGAGAATGATTCTAACCTATCCTCGCCTGAATTCAACGACTCAATCATCACAACATTGCAAAAACAAATTCTGCAATAGTTAGCCCACCACATATTCGAGAAAATGCCAAAGCCAATTCTATTGACCTAATTGTGGTGCAAAGTGATGAAGATGTTTCTAAGGGAATCTCCAATGGTGCACTATTTTTTCACCAAATTTAAATTTGGTGCAAAATTTGGTTTTTTTTTGCTCCAATGAAATACCAAAATTTACTATATTGTGTACATAATTAATATTTCTATTAAGATCTTTATAATTTTAGTTTTATATCCTATTTTTTTGGTATATTAATTTTTGTATATATTATATTTATATAAAATTATAACTTAATTTTATTATTATTATTATTATAATTTTAACCATTATTTAAAAATAAAAGATGCAAATGTAAGATATATAATGTTGTTAAAATTAAAAAGTGAAAACTAAAATTTAAAAAAGAACATTAACAATACATAAAATAAAAATACATTAAAATTAAAAGTACATCAAAGGAGGATACATTAAAATTGAAATTAAATTAAAAACATAAAACATAAGTTTAGTAATCCGGTATTCATTTCCAGGTGCACCAAAATTACTAAAAGCTCATAGATCGGGGCAGACGATTGTTGTGCTTGTGGTTGTTGAAATTGTTGGCTTCTTTTTATCGTTTATTCGTTTTGTTCTTGTCGCAAAAAATTACAAAGATTTGGATCATCAATGGAATTCAACTTCGTCAATAAAATTTTATTTTCTTCTTTGACTTCTTTTTGTCTCGAAGCTTTATTTCTTGAGTTACTTGACTTTTCCATCGCCTCAACAAGCTGACTATTTCTGATTGGATCATTTTTATGTAATCTTCATCAAATTTTCTCTTCAATTTTGCTTTCTTTACCCCAATAGGTCGTTGTGATGATGTGGCCTCACCTGCAACATCCTCATTTAAGTTTAGTGAAAATGATGACAAGTTAGGAGACAATACCAACGGTGAAGATGGAGTAGGAGCCTCAAACCCCGATGATATATAAGTAAAGCCATGCTTTCTTGCTTTTGTTCTTCCAAAATTAACATTGCTAAACTTCTCAAAATATTTCATCATATCCCACTCATGATCAAATTTAAAGCCTTTTTAATGTTCGAGTCTAGCATAAGTAAAGTTTTTGCTTGTGCAATCTGCATTATTTAAGTAAAAATTAGATAAACAATAAGTAAATATATATAAATATAGTATAATCAAGTAACGTCCGTGTTTAGAATGTTGGCATATGGTTTGCCAGCAGATGCCAATGATGAATATGTCAAAATTGGAGAGTCAAGTGCAATTGAAAGCATGAAGAGATTTTGTCGAGCTGTCGTAGAGGTTTTTGGCGATCGGTATTTGAGATCACCAACAGCTAACGATGTTGCAAGGCTTCTGTACACGGTGGACAACATGGTTTTCCAAGAATGCTATGCAGTTTAGATTGCATGTATTAGAAATGGAAAAATTGTCCAATAGCATGGGTTGGACAATATGCAAGTCGTAGTGGATCTCCAACAATTATTCTTGAAGATGTAGCTGATTACGACCTTTGGATATAGCATGCATATTTTGGTATGCCCGGCACCAACAACGACATTAATATTTTAGAATCATCACATTTATTCTCTAATCTCGCGAATGGTATTTCTCCTCTAACCTGTTATGTTATTCAAGGAAAAGAATATGACATCGATTATTATTTAGCCGATGGTATATACAAAAATGATCTACTATTGTGCAAACTGTTCAGGAGCCACGTTAAGCAAAGAAGAAATATTTTGCAACGAAACAAGAATCATGTCAAAAACATGTTGAACGTCCATTCGGAGTTTTACAATCTTGTTTTGCAATTGTTGCAGGTCCTTCACGTTCTTGGAGAAAAGAGGTGCTACGTGATATAATGGCCACATGTATTATACTGCACAACATGATAATTGAGGATGAGCGTGATCTTAATGCACCAATTCAAGATGCATGTCCAGCTCCTACAGTAGAAATGACAGTAGATGAAGATCACCGATTTGAATAATTTTTAGCTCGACACAAAAAAATTAAGGATAAAGATGCGCGTTTCGCACTTCGTAATACATTAATTCAGCATTTATGGGAGAATAGAGACAAAAGTTGAATATTTATATGGTATTTAAATTAAATTTGACTATGATATAATATTTATTTAATTATCTTTTATTAATAATTTTACTTTTAGTTAATTTATCATTTAAAATAATTTTTTAATAAATAATTATATAAGTGGTGATTATGAAATATATGTGATGAATATGGAAAAATAAAAAAAAAGATAGAATTTGTTTGAAAAAAATAAAAAATAAAATTTAAATAGAAGATAATAATATAATATAGAAGAGAGAGAAGAAATATTCTTTTTTGGTGTACAAAATGGTGTAATCCTTGGAGTAAATTTGGTGTGAAGTTTGGTTTTAGGGTTGGAGATGGTCTAAGGAAGATAAAGAACCTAGGTACAAAGTTTCAACTCAATCCATCACATGCATTGAGAGCTCTGAATTTTCAAATAAGGCTGAAGAGCACCAGTTGGTCGAGCAGGGTGACCAGGTGTTCAAAACTTCGCAAAGCAATTGGCAAAATTCTTGAGGTTATAGGAATGGATAATGACAACACTAGTCTACTAACATGTCATCACACTCAGTCGAGCAACCATTTGTGTACTTTACCTAAAATTAGGGTTTCAAAATTTTCTCTTTTCCTTACTTATTTTGATTGCTTTCCTTTATGGTGTTTGGCTGATGATTTTCCAGGTTTATGTTCTATTTCTACACTATACAAACCCCTCATCATTCCTCTTTAAAACAACTCTAAAAAATCATTAAGAAAAATTACTAAAAATTAAAGTTGTGTGCTTTTTGTTCTTTAACAATCTTGTTCTGCACTCTGCCGGCTGAAAGCCAAGGCCAGAAACTTTGGATTCTTGCTCTTTTGTTGATATTCATAACACTGCAGGCTTCCTCCAATTCTTGTTTCATTTAACTTGTGAGTTACCAAAACTTTTTCGTTTCATTGTGATTTACATGTCATTAACATGTGTTTTCACTTATGAAAATTTTGTTCAATGTGTTATTTCAATTTTAGGCTTTCTGATTTAAATTCCATTGAATTTTTAGTTTGAAACATATTTAGACCTGAGTTGATCAATTCCTTTTAATTCTGCCTACTCTATGTATTACTGATTCCCCTCCACTTATTAAAATTGCTACTTAAACCTGTGCTCGTATACCCTTTTATGGATTTGCTAACTATGTATGAATGTATTCATCAAGTATGTAACAAGTCAGTTTCTGAATTGGCAATGATGTTACCTGTTTTGGTTCCCCAGAAATTGCCCTAATTAGTTCTCACCCTATTAGGTTCTGTTGCCAATTGATATGATTCCTTCTTGTGACATTAACCTTCTGCACTTAGCATAATCTGAACTCTCTTTTTCTTCTTACCATAAGCCTGTCTTGCAACTTATCTTGTTAATATATGCATTATGTGTTGAACTTAATAAGTTTGTTCTTATACCCAAGTATGTTGTGTTTCCTATTTTTTATGTGCTTAATTTGATTATGTTCTTCAGTGCTCTCCCTTAATCTCATTCTATTCCTTTACTACTTGATCTCTTTGAGTTCTTATTTCCTAGACGACCGAAAGCCAATGCCACTTAGGTTTTATCATTTGACCTCCCTGGTATGAGCACTGTTTGGGTTCTTGAAGCCCTCGGGAACTCTGACACACTAGGGTCTTTGTTCTATATGATCAACTCAACTTTCTACCTACTGGGTGAATCAATTGATTCTTGGCTGCTCTATGTTAAGAAGATGTAATTCTTGGGCTATTGTAAACCATGGGAATGAAGGCCTGGCCTGGTCGGGTGTATCTTTGAGTCAGGCTTCTTATAGTTATTTATCTTTGTGATGTATTCCCATTTATTTTGGGTCTGTAATAATTGTTGTAATAACATTTGGGGTATCAGTAATGTCAGAAAAGGGATTTTATTTTAATATTTGAATTAAAACGGGTAGAGATCCTACCTATAGGTGCTTTATTGCGCTCAAATGTGTTATTATGTTCAATTATTATCGAAATCATGCCTATATATATTCTATTTTGTTCAAAATGTGTCGTTATTCTCAAACATGTTCGATTATTATGTGTTAGTAATTCTGCCTATAAATTCTTCATTTGGTTCAAATATGTTCTACTAGAAACCATGCTTGTTCTTTGCATTGTTCATGTAGATATCATGCCCACAGGAGCATAATTAGATGACATTTGTGTTATTCCCATTACACTGTCACCCGCCTAAAAAACATGACTATAAGGATAAAAATATTAATAAAATCAGTATAATTGTTAATTTCTAGAAATTCTGCCTATAGGATGTTCTATTAATGCTGCTAACCATATGTCTTTAAACAACTTTACTGCCTACCTAATACGTCAAAATTACAACATTACCTTTATAATTATTGAATCCAGAATCATTTAGCAATCATGTCTATAGGATCAATAACTTATAACATGTGGTCTCAATAATGAATATGTGTTATTAGATTCCCTAAATTGTGCCCTATTTAGAAATCATGTATATAAAATTATATTTTACATCTGAAACTACTGCATGAATTAAAATCCATAATCACATAGAGGTCATGCCTATAGGATTCAATAATGTTAAATAGTTTAAAATCTATAAGTGTCAAATGCTCAATGTGTTTGCGTGCCTTCGTTGTCAAAGTGTGGAGGCTAACTTGAGCCCGTAACTGATTTTATAGAAAGTCTAACCTATTTTGCATGACAATTAGTTTCATCCTTTTGAGTAGCCTAAGTTGAAGTCTAGAACTACCTAAATAGAGGTCCAAAGGCTTCTGGACCATAGGCATGGGACAAGTAGTGCACGCATAGGGTACGGTTTAGAATCAACTAGTGCGCTTTAGGTAAAAAATTAATGATAGTAATCGGATGGAAGGAGATGATAGTTTGTACACACTGAATAATATCAGTAACAACCCATGTTGAAGGAGTTACAAAGTATTATTTATGTCTCACGGGGTGATCCTTTAGGCTAAAAAATTTATGACCCTCCACATTGTCTTTCAATCAATTGTTTGTATTTAATAATGAACTTCCCAAGTTCCTTTTTTTCTTATCTTTGATCATATAGACTAATTCGTATAACTGAGTTTGACCGGGACCCACAGTTGTGGACTTCGAAGAGTGCCTAACACCTTCTCTTTGAGGTAATTTCGAGCCCTTACCCGATCTTTGGTGACGTAGACTAGTCAACCAGAGTTATCTACAAAAATAGAGGCCCTAACACACCTTAAAACTGTTAGGTGGAGACTTTCTCTTTTAACACCCTTACTTAAAAGAGTGGTCACGTATCGAAGCCCGATTTCACGAAAAAAAGGGGCACGACAGCATGGCGACTCTGCTGGGGATTTTAGGCTTTTACCATAAGTGAACTTGGTCTATATGAATTAATCTTCTCTGATAAATGTGTCTTTACTATTTTTTTCTGTTATATGAATATACCGCTCCCGTTTCCTTTTTATTATTACATGTACACCTTTTTCCCATTTCCTCTTTATTTAAATTTGCATGCAAATATCTTCGCTCAACTTGGTCATAATATGCATTTTCCTGTAAATATTTTTAGAATTGATACATCATGTCTCTCCCCATCCTCAATAACTTGCTTACTTTATTACAATTTTCATATTGCGCAAACTAACTTCTTCCTTGTTTTCCGTTCTTTTTATATGTCCTTTTGTTTCATTTAGTATTGCATTTATTGTTTTCATCATGCAAAAAATATTTTACAACGTGTTGTTTTATCGTTGCATAAAGCATGCTCCGCATCATATTCCACTCGTGCATAATTAATACCATAGCGGCACTTGATGTGTGTCCTTGCTCTTCCTAAATCACCGTTTAAATTTGGAAAGGCTTATTTACGGTAAAACTAGTCGATCAGCGGTGCAGTCGACGACTCCGTACCTTTCTCTATCAAGTTGTCCTCTTGAGGGTACCGGTCTAGACTCTTCTAGAAACCCCCACTCTAATATTATCTGTGCATGCATAATGTCCAAACCTAGTATGAGTTAGAACGATGCTCGCATAATAACTCTCTAAGACAAGCCTTGTCCAAAGTCCGCTGGGATTTCCCTAATCCCAATGGACACAATTATGATCTATACATTATTCGGAGAAAACATACCAATCTGTTGATCATTAACGTGTAAATAGCCAAATCTGGAGGGGAAAGGGCTAACTCTACTTGTTTTTGTAGAAATGAGGCATGAAGTCCCCAGGTTCGGCATGGTTCGAAGTATCCCACCTTTGCTGTTGGATTGGTGGTAAAACCTCGCAGCAAGTGACAAAAATCTTGTGAAAAGAGTTCTTAGGTATTTACCTTCTATGTTAGACATTCATCCAAAGAACGCACTAATTGAGACTGCCACCATGTTCTGGGATGAGAAGAGAGCTGTTTTCTGCTTTGGTGACATATAAATGACTTACCTTTTAGAGGAAATAGAAGGTTTTCCTGGGCTCCCATGGGATAGCCCTAGTTTGTTGGTAGCATAAAATTGCACTCCTCGAGGTTTCTTAAAAATGTTGGGCTTCAGGAAAAATGATGATTTAGTATGTTTGAAAAAGCCTTACATACAGTTCAATTTCCTCTATGAGCATTATGGGCACAACAAGTCATACCGCCTTTACCATGATGAGTTTTCCATCACTCCTTTAGGTTGGACTCACCGTCGAGTTTTTGTGTTCATTGATTATTTTTTGGGGATGCTGGTATTTCCAATACAAGGAGAAAGGATCCACATTCACGTAGCTATAGTCACTAAGGCTTTAATAGAGGCGATTGAGGGGCAAACTTACACTATTATCCCTATGATTCTAGTTGATATGTACCGGGCTTTAGACTGTTGCAAAAAGGGGTATAGGCATTTTGAGGGTTTTAATTTGTTGCTGCAAGTATGGTTGTTGGAACACCTTCAGAGGGGAGAATATCGTCAAGAATTTCCACGACGACCATGGAATGACCACATAGCCTATCACCATCCAAAGAGAATGGCTTTTATCCCAAACAGGTTTGCGCATTCAAAAAATGTTGTGAGTTGGGCGCACTTCTTCAACAATCTAACTGAAGACAAGGTATATTGGATGTTCCAGTGGTTCCATAGTAGTGAATTCATCATCAGGTCGAGAGATACTCCTCATCTAGTTCTAATCAGATTGAGGGGAATCTATCGTTATGCTCCTATAAGAGTTATGAGGCAAGCTGGGAGAAAATAGGTCATACCACGAGTTTCCAGAATAGTTCAATACAAAGCAGACTTCCAGGGGAATGCCATTCCGTTGAAGTTTGAGGCACAACACATGTGGCATCAAAAGATCATTGTGGAGAAAGATACAATCTAGCGAGATTGGTATCATGCTGGCCATGTGTATGTTTATCCGTCATAGTTGGTAGACGATATTGCAAGGGACGTCAAGCTAGATCTTAATCTGAATAATAGGGTCGCAGACAATGCTCATGAAGCACAAGTCAACTATAGGATGTTGTGCAAAAGGGTTTTCGATTCTGAATCCAGACATTTAGAAATCCTGCCTATAGGGTGTTCTATTAATGATGCTAACCTTATGTCTTCAAACAACTTTACTACCTACCTAATACGTCAAAAATTATAGCATTAGCTTTATAATGCTGGAATCCAGAATCATTTAGCAATCATGTCTATAGGATCAATAAATTATAACTTGTGGTCTCAATAACAAATATGCGATATCAGATTCCCTAAACTGTGCACCTGTTTAGAAATCACGTCTATAAAAATACATTTTACATCTGAAACTACTGCATGTATTAAACCAGAATCACATAGAGGTCATGCCTATGTGATTCAATAATTTTAAATATTTTAAAATCTACAACTATCAAATGCTCAATGTGTTTGCGTGCCTTCGTTAGCGTGGAGGCTAACTTGAGCAATTAACTGCTTTTATATGAAGTCCAACCTGTTTTGCATAATGATGAGTTTTATCATTTTGAAGCCTAAGTTGAAGTTTAGAACTACCTAAATAGAGGTCCAAAGCCTTCTGGAACATAGTCATGGGATGGGTAGTGCACACATAAGGTACGGTTACTAGTGCGCTTTAGGTAACAACTTAAAGATACAAATTAGGTGGCAAGAGATGATAGTCTGTGCTCGCTGAATAATATAAGTAACACCCCATATTGAGGGAGTTCACAAAGTATTATTTATATTGAACGGGGTGATCCTTTAGGCTAAAAAATTTAGGACCCCCACCTTGTCTTTCAATCAATTATTTGTATTTAATAACGAACTTCCCAAGTTCCTTATTTTCTTATCTTTGATCACATAGACTAATTCGTTTGAGTTTGGCCGAGACCCACAGTTGTGGACCTTGAAGCATGCTTTAACACCTTCTCTTCGAGGTAATTTTCGAGCCCTTACCCTATCTTTGGTGACACAAACTAATCAAATAGAGTTATCTACAAAAATAGGCGCCCTAACGCCCCTTAAAATTGTTAGGTGGAGACTCTCTCTTTTAACACCCTTCCTTAAAAGAGTTGTCAGCCCGATTTTGAGAGAAAAAGGGGCGCAACATCAACAAGATCATTTCTAAGCTAATCTATTCTAGACTTGCACAAATCTTACCAAATATCATCTCTGCCAATAAATCTGATTTTGTTAGAGGGAATTATCTCGAAGAATATTATGCTTGCTCAGGAGATTGTCCAAGGCATTAAAAAACCAAAAACTGGAGTTAATATTGTTAACAAACTTGATACTGCAAAGGCTTATGACAGAGTGTCCTGGAATTTTACTTGTATTATGTTCAGAAGAATGGGGTTTAGTGAGACGATCATTGATATGATTTGGAGAACTATGTCCAACAACTGGTACTTTGTAGTGATGAATGGAACCAAACATGGTTTTCTCAAATTCACTAGGGTTTTAAAGCACGAAGATCCTTTGGCACCATCCCTTTTCATCATTGGGGTAGAATTACTCTTTAGGATGCTCAACAACCTCAACAGTGAGCAGTTTTCAATGGTTTTTACATTGAAAAAGGGGTCCTCAAGTCAACCATCTGAGTTTTGCAGATGATATTATCATATTCAATTTAGGAAGCAGGGTATCTTTGTAGAAGATTATGAAAATTCTAGTAGATTGTGAAACTACTTCTAGCTAGTTGATCAACAAGGCTAAGAGCTACTTCATGACTCCTACTTGTGTTTTCCATTACAATGTTTCTAGGATTTCTCAAATCACTAGTTTTACTACAAAATAATAACCAATCACATTTCTTGGTTGCCCCCTATACATTGGAAGGAAGAGGATTCTACATTTCAATGGTCTGATATCCAAAATAGTGAGCAGAATCAGAGGATGGAACAGAATGCCTTCTTATGGAGGAAGAGCCACTTTTATCAAGTATGTGTTACAACCCCTTCCTATTCATCTGCTCTTAGCTATTTCTCCACCCAAAACTATCATGAAACAGTTGGAGAATCTGGATGCTAATTCTTTCTGGGGCATGGAGAAGGATAGAAACAAATACCATGGGGTTTCTTAGGAGAAGTTATCATATCCACAAGAAGAATATGGTGCTTGTTTTAGAACTATAACTGATGAGGGTAAGGATATGGAATTCAAATAATGGTGGCTTTTCAGAACATAAAAATCTTTGTGTAACACATTTTTTATAACCAAATACTATAAGAGATCACACCCAATCTATAAGAAATGAGATTATGGACAATCAAAAACTTCAAAGAAAATGATGCATAATAAGAAAGAAACAGAAGAACACATTCACTAGAGGATACACTCATGTAATGCAAGCTTCTGGCGGGATATTTGGCTTGGGACAGTTCCTTTAGCAAGTTACAGAAGTGAAAGAGGGAGACCTGGCAATATTATTGTATCTCAATTCTAGGAATCTGGAAAGTGGAACCTTCAGAAGTTCCAGAACCATACCCCTATCTATAAAATTCCTGATATCCTTCAAATTTCAATCCACTACTCACCACACATCCCTGATAAACCTATATGGGTACCAACTACCTCTAGTAAATTTATTTATGCTTCAGCATGAGATGTAGTTAGAAAGAATAAATAGATTCTTTTTACCAACAAGATGACACGACATAAGAAAATCCCCTTTAAATGGTTCTACTATATTTGGAGAGCTCTCAGAAATAAATTTCCCACTGATGACAGGGTTATTTTATTTGGCCAACCTACTGTCACTAGATGTGTGTGTTGTGTCATACCTCAAGCAGAATCAATGGATCACATCCTCAGCATGAGTCACTTTGCTAGGTCAATATGAAAGAACTTTATAAGTCCAATTGACTTTCCCTTCCAAGCCATGCCACTTAGAATGCTCTTGATGAAATGGTGGATGTAGAAGAGCCAAACTTTTGTACAAAAGCTTCTCTTGGATAATCTCCCAATTATCATTTTCTGGAACCTTTGAAAAAACATATGCAATGCTAGATATAGTACCAAGAAATTATCTATGACCAGAGTCTTATTCTCCATCAATTCTGACATCAATTTGTTCCTCATAGCTACTTATCCCTCCTTTCACTGGCCTCCTAATCAGATTGAGTTATATTCCGCAGTTGAAACTCTGCTACATCACATATATACATCATAGGTGAACTGGTACAAACCTGAGGATGGATTTGTTACATTGAATAATAATGGTAGTGTCCTTACCAATCCAGGCAGGATTGGTGCAGGGGCTATCATTAGAGACCATTTGGGGAGATTTATTCATGCTATAGCAAACCCATTAGGGAAAAGAACAAATGGCATAGTAGAAACTGAAGCAACAATCATTGGCATGGAGTGGTGTCTGGAGAATGACCACTTCAAAGTGCATTTAATAGCCGACTATTTTAGAAATGCAGCTGCAGAAATTGCTTGATATTTTCTCCCAATGTCAAGAATTTAAATGCTCTCATGTATATAGGGAAACTAATTTTCTTGCTGATTCTTTATCTAAGCTCATCCATGATCCTTCTCAATTCATCCATTATCATAACATTCTTGACCTTTCCATGAAAATCAGAGGTCAAATCAGGCTTGACCAAATGGGCATCCCAGTTTTCAGACACAAGCAAACATGTAGAATTCAACCTTCAGCACATCACACTTCCACCTATAATTCTAATGGATATGGTTGAACATTAGAAAAACCTGGGAGCAGACCTTACAGCCCAAACACCAAAGTCCTGGGTAGAAATTGCAATCACACCAGCATGCTCACATTCTTCTAGAACGGAGCTATGATATATTATTTTGAACTAAAAGTTTTTTCCTTTTCTGCAGGTGAATTTACTGATGCTCTATACTGTTTACTGCTTCTTTTTCAGTGCGTGGCATTAAGACCATGGGTGTTCAATCTACTGGAAATTAATCAGTGGATGGGGACAAATATGTGGCTTCATGCATGTGGTTACTTCTGTTTGTATATCTTGACATCCAAACATCACCAACACATACAAACATATCAGCTCTTGAAGCAATAGATACACCCATCCTACTTGCTCACTGCTAGGAGAAACTCAACCTTCAGTACCAAAAACAACCTCCCTACCTACACCTGCAGCCCAACTCCTCACCCAATAATTCTAAACCCAGTTCCATATCACACCATCATCATAAAATTTCTAACACTCCAACAACCCTCAATGTTTTCAAAAAACAAAACAACACCATCTTATCAACATTCATTTATGCCCCAGTGAACACAAGAAACTGGGTGCTGACCAATCTTACAGAAATGTCTAATTTTTCTCTAACCATGTTTTCTGTTTTGCAGGTACCTCTAGCTTCTTAAAACAATTCATATACGCTCAATGTGTGGTATTAGCATATACAATGATCATCATATTTAGGGTATATTAATTTCCTAAAGCAAGTAGCACCTTAAATTAATCAAAATTTGTTCTTGATACTAGGATTATTAAATTGAACATTATTAATCCGGTTAGATCAATATTTATATGATTGTCTTTATGGGATGAAGAAATATTAGTTGATCTAATTAACTAAATCAAAAAGATAGATGATGCATATAGATATATGAACATTGAACCGACTCATTGGATAATTTCTAACGGTTAGAATTATTTTGAAGATTGTGATGTAAGAATTTTCTTTGACCTGAGATCGTCATAGTGATTGACCAGTTATTTATTGTGCTTTGATAATAGACTCCTATGGCCCTAGATTTATAGTTGAAAGGATATTTGGTACGATTAAATACTTTTAGAATTAATGATTGATCAAGATGTAATATGTCGACTCTTGGTAATGAGTTTAATCTCTATGTTTTCATGAATTATAAATGTAACGATCCGACCGGTCATCTTTCTTTCTCGAACCCGTTTACCTAAATGAGACTTCCTGTACTTTATTTTACTGATTTATGACTTGTGGGGATGGTTGGTTTGGGATTTGGAAGAGTTTGGGTTAAAATCGTTACACTTGGTTCCTTAAGGTTTGCTTAAAAGGCCAAGTTTGACTTCGATCAAAATTTTGAGTAAATGACCTCAGAATCAGGATTTGATGGTTCCAATAGGTTCGTATGATGATTTCAGACTTAGGCGTATGCTCCAATCGGGTTTGGATGATGCGGTAACCTAGAGTATCAATTGGGCGAGGCTCGAACAAAGTTGGAAACGAGAACTGAAGCTCCCTAGTTCTGGCATAATTGCACCTGTGCTTGGCAAGACGTAGGTGACATCTCGCAGGTGCAAGCCATGAGCCGCAAAAGTGAAGAAAGGAGGAAAACCCTGAGCATCACAGAGTGCGGAGCTTTTGGTGCACTTGCGGGACCGCAGGTGCGAGATAAGTGGTCGCTGGTGCGAGGTAAGTGGTCGCATGTGCGGGCATGCACGCATGTGCGGTGCCTTAAGCTCCTAGGTGCAGATCTTGGCCAGTAAGGGAAAATGTTCACCTGCAATGGTTCTCCATAGGTGCGACCAAGGTATCGGTTGTGCGGAAAAGCTAGAGGCAGTAGCCTTCATTTAATACAGGACTTAGGCATTTTTGACTCATTTTATTCCATTGTTGGGTGACTTTTTGAGCTTCTTGAGAGGTTCGTATGATGATTTCAGACTTGTTTATTTGGAATTTTATATTATTATATTGTTGGCCCTAGTAAGTGTCGGAGTCGACCCCTCATCACTACTTTTTCGAGGTTAGACTAGATACTTACTGGGTACATATTCTTACGTACCCACGCTACACTTTTGTACTTGATTGTACATGATTTAAGCAAGGTGCATTTGGCTACCAGTTCGATGCGTAGATTCGATCCCCAGCTCGAGACTTTCCCAGTGAGCTGGCCTTTTGAGCCGTTCTACAGCAGCTGCAATCTCTATTATATTTTATTTTCTATCTATCCTTTTCAGATATTAGGCAAGCATTCTTTTGTATATTCTACTAGATTGGCCATATACTTCTGACAACTAGGTCTTGGCACACATACTAGTAGACTTATGACTTTATTTTGCTTATATGACTTCGATTTGTATTCATTGTTTCCACTTATTTATGTCAAATTGCAAACTTCTACATCTTTTTAACAAACAAGGAAAAGTGACTACTTACTAATTTATTTAAAAGTGGGAAACCACTAGATTGATCAGTGTTGGATTGCCTAACAATGATGTTGGGATCCATCACGAACCATAATGAAATTGGGTCGTGACAACATGGTATCAGATCACTAAGTTCACGTAGGTCTCACAAGTTATGGGTAGACCTAGTAGAGTCTTGTGGATCAGTTGCGGAGACGTCCGTAATTATCTTCGAGAGGCTGTAAGGTGCTAGAAAACTACTCTTTATTCATCTCCTATTATGCAGTTGATGGCATACTAAGTTTCCTTCATCTATTCTCTTACAGATGGTGAGGACGTGTACAACGGATGTTCCAAAACCGAAGGAGCTGCTCTCCCCGTGCTAGATACCGAGGTAGAGGCCAGGGGAGGGCACCAGTTCGATATAAGGGACGAGGGCATCCCGGAGCTACCTCAGTTGCACCAATAGCGGATCCAGTAGAGGATCCTATGATGGAAGATCAGGGCGAGGTTCCTGCCACCGAGTCAGCCCCGAGAGATTTAATGGCAGCACCGCGCTTTCAGGAGGTTATGTGCCATATGAGGTCGTTCATGGACACTATGACTCATGCTAGTTTATTTTCAGCAAACCCAGCCATATCTCATGTTGGGGGGGGGGGGGGGGGGGAGGGGGAAGCACAGACCCCTACTGCTCAGGCACTTGGGCATGGAGCTGTAGTATGTTAGACTTTGGATACACTACATATGGGCGAAGCCCAGCCAGTTGCTGTGACTCCACCTGAGCCTAGACCAGCTGCAGATGGATATCCGCATAAGTTATTGGTCAAATAGACTAGGATGCTCCCTCCTATCTTCGAGGGCGAGATACATGAGGATCATCTCCAGGACTTCACTGATCGGTACAGGGACATATTGAACAACATGAGGATATTAGAGTCCCATGGAGTGGCAGTCTTACCTTCTTGGTAGACCAGCAAGTTCTCCTCCCATGAATTGGGACTAGTTTACATGGATTTTATTGGATAGGTTTATCCACCCTCTCAAATGCAATAGTTGTTGTGTCAGTTTGAGCAGCTCGATCAACTCGAGCAGGGTCAGATGTCTATGACCGATTATGAGGCATGATGTTTTCTGAGTTGTCTCGCCATACACTTATGACACTTCCTATGGGCACAGAGAGGGTGCGAAGATTTGTTGCAGGGTTGCACCCTGATATTCAGGCTAGCATGGCCCGAGAGGTTGAGATAGGTACTGATTATCAGCTAGTGGTGGAGATTTTTTGGAGGTTTGAGGGATATCTCCAGAAGGGTAGAGAGCAGATGCAACAGGACAAGAGGACTCGATTCTTTGGAGAGTTTAGAGGTGCCCCAGCTAGGGGCAAAGGTCAAATTGGAAGGGGTCAACCTAGCATGCCCACATATCCAGCACTACCACATCCTCGAGGTGCTCCAGTGATACCCCATTTTAGTGCCATGCCAGATAGTTCTTACTGCCCACCAGCTCATCAGGGTTCTTCCAGTGCCCACTTTAGTGCCATGCTAGTGAGTTCTTACCGCCCACCAGCCATCCAGGGTTCTTCTAATGGGTATTTAGGCCATTAGGGTCAGACTTCGGGGCAGCAATCTATGGCACCGCGGGGTTATTACAAATCTGGAGATTTAGGTCGCATGAAGAAATCTTTTCCCAGACATCGGGGCAAGGCAGTACATTAAAGTCATCAGCTCATGATTGCTGCACCAGGCGTCCGACCGCTATTGATACCCAATTTTTCCTCATATATTTTTAATACATATATATATATATATATATATATATATATACACACACACACACACACACACATATATATATATATACACACACACATATATATATATGTGTGTGTGTATATATATATATATATATATATCTATACATATATATATATACACACATATATATATAAAATATTTATGCATGGTTATATATATATATATATATATATCTATACATATATATATATACACACACACATATATATATATGTGTGTGTGTATATATATATATATATATATATATATATATATATATATATATATATATATATATAAAACCATGCATAAATATTTTATTTATTTATTTTTTCTACAGTTTTAAAAGCTCCAACTTAATTTATTCCTTCTTTTTTATTATACATAAATATCCAATAATTATTATTCATATTAATTTTGTGCTGATTCAGCCATCTAAATTCATTATTTATGCCAACATAGTGTTTAAATATTTTTATTGCATTTTTGTAATTACATTTATAATTTTCAAGCTCAAAATAACCCTTACTAACGTATAATAACATTATTTATTTATAAAATAATATGGCCCTATTTTAAATCAATGTAGTTCATAAAGATATTTTTGTTACTCATTTATTATTTTTTATAAATTATTTAGTCATTAAAATTAGCTATTTAAAATCTGGCCCTATTTTCTGTTCAATTCTGTTACTGATTTGACCCAATACCCAACCCAATTTCAACCTAAAACTACCCAGCCCAAACCCAACCATTTCTCACTAATAGCCACCCTGAAACCCCTTTCCTCTCCAATGCTCTCAAAACCTAACCCTAATCGAACATCGCTGTCACTCATCTATCACTATCCATGGTGGTTTCTCACCATCCCCAAGCCTCTAATGGCGTCTCCTATACTAGTATCACCATCTCCAGGGTCCTCAAGGGACCAAGGTTAGTTTGCTTGCATCTATGGCACTTTCTTGCCTATTTCAGGCTATTCCAGTTTGATTTCGAGTAAGATCTTCCTATATCTATGTGTTTCTAAGATTTCTTCTTCACTTCTGTATTGTTCTTCTCGAAGCCCTAATTTTTTGTCCTTTGAACTTCTCAGAATTGTGCAAGATCTGAGATAGATCGAACCTATTTCGTATGGTTTTTACAAGAACCTTCTGATTTTATAATGGGTTTTCATTTTTCTAAACTAGGATTTCCTGAAAATTTCTTTTTCCAAAATATTTGAAAATTTTGAGTGTTTAATCTTTTGTTTCTTATATGTTCTAACCGATGTCATACGGTTTGTTCTAACCCTAACTTGGTTTCTGAGTTACTTGTGTACTGACTTTGTCCTTGTTGTGGTTCATGTGATTTTTCTTTAGCCAATTAGATGTCTTGTGACTATTTAGCCTAATATCCCTCTTTTAAGTTTCTTAGTTCAGCTTTTTTACTGATTCTATATGTCTATGTTCATCCTAGGTATTCCTAGTAAAACTACGTTTTTCTCCTTAAATTAGGGTTGTATTGAATTCTTGATTTGCCAATTTGTTTCGTTAAAACCTATGTGTTGAATCATGACTATTCTTTTCTTGCCTATTTGAATTGTCTGCGATATTTGCTGACTCATTACATGATTTTATCTTTTAATTAAACCCTTGACTACTCTGAAGTTCTTATTTTTTGTTTGATATGAACTCGTTTCCTTAACAAAACCTCTGATTCTTACTTCTCTACTCAGTTTGATTGAGCTTCTTGTCTTAATTAGTTTTTTCTTACCTTATTTGAATCGAAGATGTTAGTTGTTGTTTCTTACTAATTGTTTCCTTATTTGAACTTCTGTTCATTCACCCCTAATTACCTACCCTATGCGCAAGTCTTACTTGATTTCCTTCCTTAAATATCTATCTTTCTTTTACCGTTGATTGATTATCCCGTGATTAAGGGAAAGACTTTACTGCTTTCACTTATTTGACTGATTCTGTGGATTTTCCTAATTTCTACAAGATTGATTCTTTACCTTATTTTGTTTAACTCTTGATTACTATATATGCCCTTACCTATTCTCACTTCAAAAACACGGACAATACTTCAAAAACTACCAATTTTACACTCTAAAAAAAGGCTCTCTCTGCTCTCTTTGCTACTTGTGATCTCTGTCATTCTAGACGGCTGCAAGCCAAGGTTGGAAATTGCATAATACCTTTCTCACATCTTGTGTTTTCTTTAACTAGGTATGCTTCTAATTAATTTTTAAGAATCTAGACCTATGTATTTATTTACTGCATTAGTTCATATGGCCTGAGTCCATCCTTGCTTCTGTTTACTGCTTACCCAGCATGACAAATACTGCCTATTCAAATATGTGATTAGCATATTTCCACTATTCTTGCTTGTTTGCTATCTTGTTTAACATATCTACATATGTAACTAAGCATGTTTGACTAACTACTATATATCTAGCATTCCTAAACTATGCTTTTGTGTAATTAGCATGCCTTCACTTGTTAATACTTGCCTAGCATAAGTTTTTGCCTTTTCTGCCTCACTCCTGCTAAGTTATGTAATCTCCTTAGAGTGACTCTAGACGTGTTTATTTGGCCTCAATATGTTTCTGCTGTGATCTTGGCTGTATGACCTGCATTCTACCTACCCTACTAGCTCTATATAATCCCTCAAAAACTCTATGTATTTTGTTGTTTGTGTGCTCCATTGAGGTGTACTCTCTGTGTTCCCAACCCCTCTTCCCTTGTGTGAAAGTTGTTTGCCAAAGTACTCCCTAAAACTGTTTGTTCTATGACTTGTGTTCTGATTGCAAATTGTTTCTTTACACATTCCTCAAACTATTTTATCATTAAATCAGCACTGGTTTTTTTAGAAATTCTTTTCAATCATAAGACCTTTCTTTATATTGTCTAATAAAATCTTTCAAACCATTGTGCACTTCTACTTACTCCTAAAATATTAGGCCATGCCCCTCTAGTATGTGTACTGCTTAGAGACCTTGTTATCTCTTTGAACTCTAGCATATCAAGGCTTGTACTTCCACACTAGACCTAAATCAGTTATTATTTGAGAAAGGTCTAGGTTCGAGCACTGCCAGGGATCTTTGAGATCCCTAGGGAATTATGACACACCTAGACATGAAATTGGCTATGGAATTTTAGGCATTTGAGACGTGCACTTGTTCTGTTTGTGGAGGTAAATATGTGGGCCTTTAATTGTTCTCTCTTTAATGAAGTCCTAACTATTTTTGATTGATGCCTAGACTTTTCTCCTTTAAGTACCTTGGGACCATCTAGAACTACATAAATTAGAGCTCCTAAATACCTCCAGGGCCACAAGGAATGGACGAGTAGTGCACGCATAGAATATATTTCAAGGTTGCTACAACATTTTAGGTTATGACCAAGGGGAGGGAATTGGGTAGTAAGGATATGATGACTACACGCTAATTCCATGTGTAGCCCCTCATTGAGGAGTGATTACTGGGTTGTGTGGGTATGATCCTATAGGCTAACCCACCTAGGACACTTCTTTCCCAACTCGCATTGTTCAAATGAATTTACTTTTTCTTTACATATGTACAAGTTGCTCAAACTTATCTCTTGCTTCCATTAACTGAATCATGCATGTATTTAGAATGTAACACATGCCTTTATATATGTTGAAATTTCTTATTTGCCAAAATGACTAATTCACATAGTTTAAGTTCGGCCGGGACACACCATTGTGGAACGCGAGGGGTTCCTAACACCTTCCCCTCAAAGTTATTTTGAGCCCTTACCCTAATCTATGGTAATGCAAATTAGTCCATGAGTTAATTGCTCAAGGTGCCCTAACGCACCATAATTCGTTAGGTGGAGACTCTTCAAATACCCAATTCTCAAAAGGAAAACAAGTTGTTCCCAATGAATTTCAAAACCCGGACTCCCCGCGGAGGGAAAAGGGTGGTGTGACTGCATGGCAGCTCTGCAGAGGATACTTTTAGGCTCTTACCATAACGAACTTACTTTTTGAATTATTTCAAGAATGCCTTATCCTATACCCTTTCCCTTATTTGAATTTAATTGTCTATTTTCAAGCATTTATGATTTCTTTTCCAGAAACTGACTTGTCTCTTTGTTTTCCTTTTCCGTAACTGCATTCAATTATATAAATTTTGTATTTATTATGTTTCCTGCGTGCAAATACCTAACAACATGCTATTTATTGTTGTATAAATCATGCTCCTCTTCATATTCCACTCGTGCGTATTAAATCCTATAGCAGTGCTTGATGAGTGTTTGTGCACTTCCAATTTATTACCCTTAAATTCAGAAAGGCTTATTTGTGATAAAACTAGTTGATCATCGGTGCAGTGGAAGGTTCCGTACCTTCCCCCCTCAAGTTGTCCGCTTGAGGGTAGCAACCCCTACCCTCATAGTAACCTTACTCTGATTGTAATTGTGCATGCATCATGGTCAAACCTAGTCGGATTAATATGTTTTCCACATAATGATCCTTTAAGACGAACCTTATCCAAAAGTCCACCGGGATTTCCATAATCCCAGCGGACACAATCATGTTCTGTGCATTAATTTGGAGAACTAAATGCCAATATGCTTATCATGAGAGTACAAATAGTAGAGTCTGGTGGGGGAGAAGGGCCTAACCTTTTTGTTTTACAGAAAATGAGGCACGAGGTCCCCAGATTAGGTATGGTTAGCAAATTCCACCATTGCTACTAAACTGGTGGGAGTACCTTTCTTCAAGTGACAAGAAATACGTAAGGAAGCACTTGGGTAATTTTCCTTCTCTACTAGATGTTCAGCCAAACGACAAGTTCATTGAGGCTGCCACTTTGTTCTGGGACAGTGAAAGGGCTGTGTTTCGTTTCGGCAAAATAAAAATGACTCCCCTCCTAGAGGAAATTTGGGGACTTGCGGGATTGACTTGGGATAGCCCTGGGTTGTTAGTACTGGAGAACCGTACTAGTAAGGGGTTCCTAAAGATGATGGGGTTGAAGAATAATGCTGACTTGGGATTCCTGGAGAAGTCCTACATACCCTTTGAATACATGTATGAGATATACGGCCATAGCAAGTCCTACCATACCTTCCATGATGAGTTTTCTATCACTTCTCTAGGACACATCCACCACAGAGTGTTCGTGTTCATTGTGTGTTTCTTGGGCTTGATAGTCTTCCCAATGAAAAGGGAAAGAATCCATAATAGGTTGGCCATGCTCGCCAAGACTTTGATGGAAGGGATCAATGGGAAAACATACACTAAGTCCCCATGATCATAGACAACATGTATATAAAACCTTGTCCAAAACAATATGATTACCTCTATGAAGTAGATATCTTACCCGATGAATAGAAAGTATCCTCCACTGAACTACCTCTTATAAACCCTTACTCAGCTTTTGCCAAAAAATCTTTTGCACCCTACACCCAAATTCATTCCTTAGTACAAAACAGACCAAAAGGAGTTAAAGAATATGTTGCTTCCAAGCGCTGTCCAAGAGGGATCAAACATTTCGAGGGTTGTAACATGTTACTGCAATTGTGGTTATTAGACCATCTTCAAAAGGGTCACTATCGCCAAGAATTTCCGCGAAGGGCTTGGAATGACCATATTTCCTTCCATCACCCCTAGCGGATGACTTATATTTCGGATAGGTTTGCTCAATCAGAAAGTGCCAAATAGTGGGTAGAGTTCTTCGACAATCTGACCGAAGAACAGGTGCAATGTGTCGCGCCACCTTTTTCCCTCCCTTTTATATGGGGAAGAAGGTCCGGTTTTCGAAATTTATGGGGGTAATAAATCATTTCCTTTTGGGAATTGGGTATTTCGAAGAATCGCCACCTAACGAATTATGGTGCGTTAGGTCACCTAGAATGATTAACTCTTGGATTGGTTTGCGTTACCAAAAATTTCAGGGTAAGTGCTTGAAATAACCTTGAGGGAAAGGTGTTAGGCACCTCTCTCGGTCCACAACTGTTGGTCCCTACCGAACTAATATTTATGAATTAGTCCTTTAATAAATAAGTAGTTGAAACAAATAATTGCAAATAAAGAATGCTGGACATTGTATGACTCAAATAATAAGACAAAGAATTTGAAGAAGTTATATAGAAAAGTAAAGTTTTACGAAAAGGGAATTTGGGATGGAGGGGTCCTAAGTTGGTTAGCCTATAGGATCACCCCATGCAATGCCCGGTAAACACTTCTCAATGAGTGGCTACATGCGACATTAGCGCGTAGTCATCATATCTCGTTCTACCCAAGTCTCTCCCCTTGGTCATAACCTAAAGTGTTCTAGTAACCTTGACAATCCCTATACGTGCACTACCTGTCCCTTCCTTGTGGCCGTGGAGGTATTTTAGGACCTCTAAATCTGGGCAGTTCTAGACAACCCCTAAGGTGTTTTAAAAAGAGAAAATTCTAGGCGACAGGCAAGAATACATAGGACTTAACAGATAAGTGCAAAAAGGAGCAGTTAAGAGACCCAGGTTTACCTTCACAAGTAATACACATAAGAAACACATCTCAAACACAAACACGGATAGTTTTTATTAGAGAAAAGACCTAAACAGGATATCTAAGTGGATGTCAATGCACATAAATATGCAACTTTGCTTTTTGTAAACTTGATAGTAATGTCCTAATCAGTTTGCCTACTAATTTTAAACCTGTTAAGTCTGAATAACTTAAAATAGCAAAAATACAGTTTCAAAGTTGTAGAATTTAAAAATGCCCTATAGGCTTGCCTAGACGCATAACAATAATTTCTAGGAGCATGATAACTACATTGATATAGTAAAGCAGTGAGCAGTTTTTAAAACGTACTCTTGAGTTCCTATAGGCATGCTTTCTAGCAGTAGTGAACGAGGGCAGTGTTTAAAAGATCTATTAAAGAAGCGAACAATTGATTAAACCAATTTTAAATAACACAAATTAGACTGACTAAATTGACTTTTATTCTATAGGAAGAATTTTTTATTTTATTCCCTATAAGCATGATATCTAGTTGTTAAGAGCTGATGTTAGAAACTTATAGGCATGATTTCTAGTGAAAACAAATGTAAATGCCCGTTGTAGTAGAAATCAAACTTGATTACATTCTAAGGCATGATATCTAATTATAAAGCCATTTAGGTCCTATAGGCATGGTTTCTATTATTGGAACCATTTAAACCTTATAGGCATGGTTACTACTATGGTAAAGCAAACATAGCAAGAATATTAACAAGATCCTATAAGCATGGTGTGAGCACGTGATTTTTGCCCTATATGAGAATTACTTCCAAAAATCCAAAATTAAATAGTTTTGTGTTGTTTGCAATTTTTACGGATTTTGCGTTATTTTTCTCTTATTGTTTGTGTTTGTGCGTGCATGTTTATTTGTTTAAATTAATAAAAATACAAAAATATATTGCATTTGCATTCTAGGATTTAATTTTACAATTAAGAGTAATTAAGTGCGCTTTACAAAAATGAAAAATCACAAAAAATAATGTACTTCGCTTTTTAATATTTAATGTCAAAATCATGTGATTTTCTTTTATGCAATTTTGTGTGATAATTGTTTTTAAGAGTTAATTAGCATTTTTAAGTTAATTTTGGTTTTACAATTTAAATTAGTATTTTAGGTTTTAATTTTTCAAGATTAGTTTAAAAGGCAAAGAAGCAAAATGAAAATAAAGAGAAAAAACGGACCAGGCCCACCCCAAACCAGGCCCAACCGGCCGGTCCAAAGACCATACCAAACAACGTCGTTTCGTCGCCAATCAATCTCAGCCGTTCAAGACCATCAATCAAACGGTCAAAAACCGCCCCAACCCTGTTAATACTAAAACGACCCCATTTGGTTTAGGTGATCTAATCTGGACCATTTGTTCCCATCATCCAACGGCCCAAATTAATCGATTAATCTTTTGGTATACCAAACCCCCTTACCCCTCTCATTTCACACAACCCTCCCCCGTCCCTTTCGTCTTCAGAGACTCACACCAAACAACCTCGAAACCCTAGAACCGTCCTCCTTCTCTACCGCCTGAAACCCGATGACAACAATGCCGGTGACCACCAAATAACATCCCTGAACTGCCAAATCACCCTCTTTCCAAATCCATGGCCCTCGTCCTTCAAATCAACCTAGAACCCTTCGAATATTCGATCAGAGGAATCGACCCCCGACCCTAGGTTGTCCGTTTGACCCCAAAATCACACCACTAAAACACCTAGCCACCCTCATCCGATATCCCATTCCAGCGATTTACAAGTTCACAGAATGTAATAATTTTCCTACTTGGGCTTGATTTCAGGCTAAGTTCGATGTACAAAATTTAGTTTTGATATGCTTGACAGAAGTTAGTTCATATGGCTAAGTAATTGATTGATAAGCTGAATTGGTTATAGCTGATAGTTTTGGGACAGATTAAAGGGGTCAGGGTAGGATAGTAGTTCAGGGCATCATGGGGGTGTTTTGGGGATTTTTTAAGATTAAAAATGGTTAGTTTAAGTTCTGTCTAGAATGTACTAATAGAACTATTAAACTAATGTCATTGTTTAATACATAGTGGGTTGGGAAACATAATAGTATGGGGAGTTTATGGGAAGAAATTGAATACTATAACAGGCCCATAACACTACTAAAAATAATAGGGGACATATGGTAGTGGGAACAAGTGAATTAAAAGAAAACAAAACATGTAGTAATGGGGTTCTAAAGGGGATGGGCAGAATGTTGGCCTGATAGTTTTGAAGTTTGCAAGGGTAGGGAGGCAAGTCTGTCTTGAGGTATAAGTATATGGAGTTTGGACAGAGTTAAGGGGTCTTCTTCTTGGTGAGTTAAGTTAAAAGAAAAAGGAGAAGTTTGAAAAATCAGTTTAAAAGAAAAAAAAAGCTAGGCATTCATCTAATCCGAGAGTATTTCCTGCACTGTTCCATTGAATATTTGAAGGGAAATTCTTCATCGTTTAGCTGCTGATTCTCAGTTTTCCAGTTCAGTGTGATTGCTGTGTTTTGTTGAGGTTGTCTGGGTCCAAAAAATTGCAGTTCTTTGTCCAATTCCGGTTTAATTAAAAGTTCAGGTGAGTCTTTTGGGGTGTTTGTATTGCTGTTGGTTTTACAAACTCATTCCGGGCTTGGTGTGAGTGTGTTTCTAGTCTGGAAGTAGGGTCAACTGTGTGTTGTTGTGATTTCTGTGGATTACTGGTTTTCACTTAGTTTTGGGTGTTGTATTGGTTATTTTGAAACTGCTCCATTGCTGTTGTTGTATTGCTGGGGTTACCCATGCTGCTGATCATTCCTTCTTCTTCTTCTGTTTTATCATCCAGGTACACATTCTGAAAACCATGTGTTGATATTAGTTCGAATTGGAAGTTGAAGTTTGAAATGAAATAGAAAAGCAAGCTGCTGATTAATATTTGTTGATACTACCATTTTATTAGTTCCTTAAAGTGTAGTTCGTTCTATGGTTTGTAAAACAAATTTGTCACTTTAGTTGGTTTGTGATGGACTGTAGAAACTGCTATGTACCAGATTAATATGATCACTGTGAGTAGGAAATTGGTGTTAATTAGTACCATTATAGGTTGATAATAGATTTACGCATCACTGGGATCTCTATAAGTAGTAGAACACATCATCTCATGTTTGTATAAACTGTTTTGAATTACCGGAATTGAATCAGTCTAGGCTCATGTTAATCCAGAATCATAGGTTAATCGTGTTTGTGTGCCCTAAAATAATTAGCAATTGATCAACTCTAAGGTCTAAATGTCATAAGTGGTTAGTGTTCAGCAATGCATAAATAATAACGGATAGGTCGTATAGGTGTGGTAATGTTTTTTGTAATTGGAGTTAAAATCGGAGATGTATGGTCCTGCAAGTTAGCCTATTCCTGTTCACTTATGATTACAAATTAAAAGAAACTCCCCTGTTAGAAACCAAGCCAATTTGATTGAAACGTGCATACGTTTTGTTGATTATGAATTAGACTCCAAAAAATGCTAGTCAGATCTGAAATCAGAATGGCCCTAGATTGGAACATGCGTAATGTTGTAAATAAACTTGGACCTTACCCATTAATGTTGATTAAGTTCAGACACCCTTTTGTTCTAAATTGGACCTTAAGATTTTGAGCCCTTCAAATAATTAGGGTCTTTTTCTTTTAGAGACAAAAATAGAAAATCATAGTCACTTCAGGATTGCCCTTTTAATAAAAAATGAGACGAGTCTTGCCAAATAAAATGCACAAACTGCGGGGCCCTCAACAAATGGTTATAATAAATACTTAGATTTTGGGACGGGCCGTTTAGCGAATTTCACGGTCTTTCCCAAAATAACAACGCGTTAGTCTCTTTAGGCGCGTATTTAATAACATTACCTCCCTAAACTCGGGTGCACATTTATGTGACCCAAATCCAAATCTCAACGGAGTCAAAGTGTGTCAATAACCACGGGTACATTGATGTGACGTCGTTCGAGATGCGTTTTCACGATGTTGTAATTCTCATTAAAATAATAATAAAAGCGGTTCAAAGTTAAAAGCACATATGTAAAAACATATATTAAAAATCAGATAATTTAGCCAAATAAAACAGTTGAGCGACCGTGCTAGAACCACGAAACTCGGGAATTCCTAACACCTTCTCCCGGGTTAACAGAATTCCTTCTCTGAATTTCTGGTTCGTAGACTGTAATACAGAGTCAATTTTTCCTTGATTCGGGATTCAAACCGGTGACTTGGGACACCATAAATCTCCCAAGTGGTGACTCCGACTCTTAATAATAAATTCCGTTTCGATTGTCCTTTAATTGGAAAAACTCCCTTTATTACATCCTTCCGGGGGTGTAGTAGGTAAAAAGGAGGAGTGGCAGCTCTGGCGACTCCACTGGGGACATAGCCCAAAACCACTGGCTCAGGGTCAGAAATTCGAGCTTGGATAAATTTTTATGTTTGGCTTTATTTAATTTTTAATATTATTACATTCTGTGAGCTTTCTGCTAAATGTTGCCTATTTACCGCTTTGATATTATTTGAACTGTATATATAAACTGCTACGAAACCCTTCTTCTGATTCTTCTGAATCTATGGTGCACATGTGCGCGTGGCCCACTTTTTGTTAGCAGTCGTACCAAATAGAATGAGGTTGGGTCAATTAACTAGGCCGTGCAGAATTTCGTGTTCCCGGTACGTTGCCCCCACTTCGGCTCGAGCTGTCTGTTTGGGTAAGCCAGGTCTAGAACAATATACCCCAGACATTAAACCTAGTATAATAAAACCTCATACCGGATCCCTAGTAGGAACGTTGTGTGGATCATATGCATTTTTGACTTAGGGGACTCAACACAGGGGTTGGTCCATCTAGGACAAGCAACCTGAAATGAAATGACGATCCTGCTGCATCCTACTTGTTTTACGCATTTATCTGCTTCAAATTTGCATGCTGACCGGCTTTTGAAAAATACAGGAATATAGGAAAATTAGAAAAAAGAGAAAAAGGAAAAAACACCAGTATAGAGAGATAATCACCTATTTTTAGAAAAATCCAGTGCCCAAATAACGTCGAAACTCTGCCAAAATTTTGAGAAAATGAAAAAAAAAAAAGAAACGAAGAAATGTTTTTTAGTGTGATTTATTCCTGTTTTCAAAATTAGTTTATTTTCTTTGCCCGAAGTACGCATGTTTGATTCTCATCGGATGTGAGATACGTAGGCAACCCTCATCGAGTCCAACCTCCCCTTTTTGCAAAAATAGCCACAAAAAAAATGTGTTAAAATTTTAATTTTTGTCATAAATAAGTCGGGTGATGCTATTTTTTTCAAAAAATAGCTGAATGTTTTCGAAAGGGACACCGGAAGGCTCACTTTGCATAAACAGCCACCTCGGATTATTTTTCAGTCTTTTGGGCCGTTTAGCCAACACAGCCTTAATATCTTCGTCCACAAGGCACTGAAAGGCCGTGTTACGAAACCAGGTCTTTATTTTAATGTGAAAAACAAGAAAAAGAGTCAGTTGGTCAAAGTGAGTACCGTTTAGATTTTTGGTCAAAATAAGCCGAGCAAACTTCGGTAGTATCTTAAACTGTTCTTGCCGAGATAGCCTTAGAGTATCGTTCAGTTGTCGAAAGGCTATTTTCATAAAAGAACAGACAAGTTTGTGAAGGGTCATAAAATAATCAACCCCGGCCTCAAAATTCATGTGAAATTGGGAAGGGGCCACGTTTGCAAAAATGGCCATTCTTGCTAACACAACAATAGAGGGGTCCTTATCCGTTGATTTTAGAAAACTGGTTTTTGCAAAAAGAATTTACAAGAGTCAACCCTAACCTTAAATCTCCACAGGTACGAATGAATACTATCCAGGAACCATCGCAAATTGCCATAGAAAGGGCTCAGATGCAATTACGTAGTTGGTGGGGTGATCTAGATGAAGATGGCCAAGTTTGGGTGAAAAAGCAGTTGGGTCCCCTGCTAGACATCATGCACATCAAGCCACGGGAAGATTTTATTAAGGCTTTCGTGACCTTTTGGGATCTCGTTAACAATGTGTTCCGTTTCTCGGATTTCGAACTCACGCCCACCCTAGAAGAAATAGATGGGTACATTGATTTTAGCCAAGAGTTAAGAAAGCAGCAGCTCATATTTCCCAGGGCTCCCTCGGTACACAAATTCTTCGATCTTTTGAAAATTAGCAAGCAAATGAGCAACGACCACGCAAGCAACGGGAGTTGTAAGTTCTACTTCTTGTATTACAGGTTTGGACACTCAGCCGGATTTGAAACACATGAGAAGGGTTTGAGTAACAAATAGAACAAAAGCACATGGGAGATTCACCGACGTTTTTCTTTCATTGTAGCATTCGTGGGAATCATGGGGTTTCCAAATTCTGAAGGTACAATAGATATTCGTATGGCCAGGATCGCACGGGTTCTCATCAACAAAAAAGATCACACTCTTGTCCCATTAGTGCTGTCAGACATTTACCGGGCATTAACTTTGTGCAAATTTGGGGGTCAGTTTTTCGAAGGCTACAACATTCCCCTTTAGATGTGGATGATCGAACCCCTTTGCCATCATCCTAAGTTCATGAGATATGCTTCAGATGGGAACAATTTCATCAAGAAATATGAGGAAAGGGTGGAAGATTACAAACCTTCAGAGGGGTTTGAAGCATGGGTTTCCTATTTGAGAAAATTGAGAGCAGATCAAGTCGAATGGACCATAGGGTGGCTCCCAATAATAGAAATCATCTACATGACTGCTTCGAAAGGCTACCTAATGTTAATAGGAGCGAGAAGTATACAACCATATGCGCCACAAAGAGTGATAAGACAACTTGGAAGATATCAGGTGATACTTGAGGAGGTAGACCTGAGCACTCAAGTCATTGAAATACACCGAGAGGCAACAATCCCCGAGGCTTTAGTGCAAAGAGATTGGCACTGTTGTCGGTATCTAAAAAGTAACACCCTGGTACCAGACCCGACTAAAGGTGAGATTGATCCCAATTATGTCGTTTGGTTTAGGAGGCGCTTTCATATGAACAATGAACTAGAACCCGAACCCGAGCCCAAACCTATGAGGCCTGCCAAAAGGCCCCACATTCAAACTTTTGATGACAAAATTCAAGAAAGCTTAGCTTGGGGTGAAAAGGAAAGAGAATATCGGGCCACCATCCGTGATCTGCGAGAAGAGTTGAGAAATATCACCTTCAACAACTGTTTGCAGGCACAAGAGGCCGAGGGTGAGAGAAAAAGATTGGTTCGAGAAAATGAGGCTCTCATGGCCCAGGCTCAACTGTTGAAAATAGCGGCTGAGAATCCGGGCCGAAGCGGGAAAGATGAAAGCCTCATTTATAACCTTACTCAAAAGGTGCGTGACTATGAATAAGGCCTCGAGAAAGCTAAGTCTGAGTTAGAAAAGACACAAGGGAGATGGACTAAAAATGCTTAGGGGCGTGCAGCCCTCATTCAATAGATGAAAGAAAGATATGAAAGAGGGGTCGCAAGTTGGGAAACGACGATTGGCAACATCGAAGGTGAAATGGCTAAACAAGCCAAGAGATTCAAAACTGAGAGGGAAAATTGTTACGCCATAATGGACCAGTTGGAAGCGGATCTGCACCACTTGCAAAAGTAAAATCACCCCACCACCCAGGTCTTAGAGTCTAGATCCCAACAGATCGATCGCCTACTGCGAGAAAAGGGCATTATAAGAATAAGGTCAAAAATATTGCTAACTACATCACGATGAAGTGCTGCGAGTGTGAAAACATGACAAGATCCATATTTTTTGCCACTGTAATGATCTTCGTCCGACAGACAATGGAAGAATTCTATCGGCTCCAAGATGACATAGCAAGTAGGCCCGTTGCCAGGCCAGGAGGTGTTCCAAGGGCAGGGTTGGAGGCATTGATTTTTTCGTGATTGTATTTCCTTTTGAGTCTGTATTTTTGTTTTTTTAGAATGCATGTTTCGATCTATTTTTTTTAAAGGCATGTCCCGAGCCTTAGAGTCTTAGAAAAGTACGTTTTTAGGTCTTTTTGTAATTCAGTATTAATGAAAATTTGAAAACCCCAAAAATTGCTCTTTTGTTTTTGCATTTACCTTTTGAACATCGATATAATCTGATTCGCGTGGCATCGCGATACGTAGGCAATCCTCATCGGATCCGGTCATGATTCTTATAAACAATTTAAATAAAAAGGTAAAGAGCCAAAATAAAGAAAGAGAAAGAGAAAGAGAAAAGAAAAGAGCGGAAAAACAAGAAAAGGATAGAATAATAGAGAAATGAAAAACAAAAAGAAAGAGAGATGGTTTGCAGTGAGAATGAGAAAAGGCCGGGATGATGCATGCAGTCAAGCAAATGCATAATAGAGACGATTAACTGTATAGGTGCATTCATGCCAATTTGCGGTTATAAAATCTGTTAAAGCCTAACCGCTAACAAAGTTTGTTATTTTCTATAGATTTCAAACAGTTAGCTTGTTAGAACGTACTGGAAAATTACCATTACCAAACAAGATCTAAAGGACCTATACCGAAAAACATGTCTGGTTCGGACAAAAGTGTTGAAGAGGAAAAAATAGAGATACAAACAATGAAGGAGGAAGTAGACATGTTAAGACAAGAGATAGCAGAAATGCACCTAGCTTGGGCTAGGGGGCAACAAGTACCAGTCCCTCCAGCTACCCCTACTCTCCCACCATCATAAACTCTGGAGTACCCTCCCACAGGTCCATCAACGAGTTTCCGAATTCACCAATACTATCAGGGGAAAACTCCTTACAATCCCCAAGCTCCACCATCCAAACACGACCCTCCTCCACCAAATGTTCCTGTTTTCGTAGCACCTCTACCCACCACATTGCAAAGATCATCCAACGAGCCGGTGTTTCAGGCTCACGACAACCAATACTATCCTCCCGAACCCATCTTTAAAGCACCCGAGCCATATACTTAGACCCCTCACTTTGAGCTACCTGCAGAAACTGAGAAGCCGTCTAAGAGTTCGGAGTAGGATGAAGTGCTTCGCAAAGTAAAGAGCCTGGAGCAGTCTTTCAGGAATATGCATGGGTTGAGCGGCCAAGTCAGTGTGGCCTAGAAAGATCTGTGTCATTTCCACGATGTTCAGCTGCCAGTGGGGTTCAAAATGCCAAAGTTTGATCTATATGAGGAGACTGGTGACCCGGTGGCAACCTGCATGGTTTCTGCAGTAAGATGAGAGGGGCCGTTGGGAAAGATGAGCTGTTGATAGCATACTTTGGCCAAAGCTTGGGTGGGTCCGCACTAGAATGGTATACGAGGCAAGATCCTTACAGGTGGTACACCTGGGATGACCTGGTGCAAGCATTTGCTGGTCACTTCAAATATAATGTTGAGATCGTCCCCGACCGTCTCACATTGTTGAAAATCGAGAAAAATCCTGAAGAGAGCTTTAGAGAGTTTGGGTTCCGCTGGAGGGAGCAGGCTATGAGAGTTGATCCTCTAATGAGGGAAGGTGAAATGGTGGATTAATTTTTGCATACTTTGGAGCCAACGTACTTTGGCCACCTGGTGACATCAGTTGGCAAATCCTTCAATGAGGTCATAAAGATGGGCGGCATGATTGAAGAAGGACTCAAGTCCAACAAGAAAATGAGTTATTCGGCGATCAAGGCCACCACTCAGGCTATCCAGAGCGGCATGGGAGGTGTGCTCAGGAAAAAGAAGAGAGAAGAAGTCGCAACAGTCGAAGTAGGTACTTGGTCCAGATCTAGAAGTCCTTCAACCTACTACCAGCCTAGACCCCACCGCCCGAATTACCCATACACTCCATATAGCCCTCCATAACCCTACTACCCACCACCAGAGCCACGTTTTTCTTTCCATCACACCCAAACATATACCCAACCAACAGTTCACCAGCAATGGCATGCACCGGCTCCCTAAAATACATACCCACCCACACAAAACACATATCCACCCCGAGGGCCTATAGAAATCCGTCAGGGTCAGGTTTCCGTAGGAATCAAGTTTTCAAGAATAAGAGGGTGAAGAGGCAAAGAATATTTACTCCGCTGGGAAAAACCTATACTACTCTCTTCCATAAATTGAGGCAGTTTGGCCTGTTGAATCCTATTGAGCCCAAATTGCCAAATCTCCTTCCCAAAAATCTGGACCATTCAGTGAGCTGTGAATATTGTTCGGGGTCCCCCGAACATGATACTGAGAAATGCTGGAAGTTGAAGACTTCTGTGGAAGACCTTATTGATACAAATAGGATCGAGGTTCAAGCTCCAGAAGCACCAAACATCAATTAGAATTCGCTGCCAACGCACCATGAGACCCACATGATCGAACTAGTGCACAAGGGAGGGGAGCTTAAGAAGCCCTCATAAATAGTAATGATGATCCGTGCCAGTGAAAACAGTTTAAAAGAAAAACCGACCAGTGGGAAGGCAGTGGTACAGTTGGAAAGTGTAGACAACAAGGCAGCTGTGGTGATGGGGAGAGGGTCATCCGTTGTTGCAAAGAAACCTAAGCCGGTCAAGGTAGTGATGCAGGGGTTATCAAGCACACATATGTTAGTCGTGAAAGGGGCTCACACAGAACGGTTGTTATCAAGCTAGTATTGCAGTTGCCAATAATCAGTGAGAAGGCCGTGCCATGGAGCTACAGTCAAATGATAGTGATCTATAAGGGGAAAGAAGTAGTGGAAGAAGTGTGTGAAGCCCAAGGCCTGACTCGTTCGGGAAGGTGTTTTGCTCCTGCAGAATTGAAAGTGCCAATACAGCGGCAATAAAGAAGCCAGTGACGGAGGAGGAGGTAGAAGAGTTTTTGAAGAAGATGGAGGCACAAGATTACTCCATTGTGGAATAGTTGAGGAAAACCCTGGCACAGATGTCATTGCTATCATTACTGATCCATTCAGACGAGCACTGCTGGGCGTTGATGAAAATTCTGAACGAAGCCCATGTGCCGGATAAGATCTCTGTGAACTATCTGGAAAACATAGCAAACAAGATTTTTGAGATGAACCGGGTGACATTTTCTGACGATGAATTATCCGTGGAAGGTACATAGCATAATAGAGCTCTCTATTTGACCGTGAAGTGTGAAGATTCGGTAGTCACTCGAGTACTGAGTGATAATGGGTCCAGTGCCAATATTTGTCCGTTGTCCACCTTGAACAAACTGAAGGTTGATAATGACCAAATTCACAAGAACATCATCTGTGTTCGAGGGTTTGATGGTGATGGTACAGACACAGTGGGTGACATCATACTTGAATTGAGAATTGGTCCGGTCGAGTTCACCATGGAGTTTAAAGTGTTAGACGTCGCAATATCGTATAATCTTCTGTTGGGGTGACCATGGATTCACGCTGCCAAAGCAATGCCTTCTACATCACATCAGATGGTGAAATTCGAGTAGGATAGGCAAGAGGTCGTAGTACATGGGGAAGACAATACATGCGCCATAAATGATGCCATCGTGCCCTTCATAGAGACTGAAGATGACAAGGGGTCGTGGGTTTAACAGGTTTTCGATACGATTTCAGTGGATAAGATTCCCGAGGGTGAAGACGTCCCGCTTCACAAAATAGCAGCTGCAACTGTCATGGTATCCTCGGAGATGCTGAAAAACGGGTTTGTGCCAGGCAAAGGTTTGGGGGCTGATCTTCAGGGTATTGTTCAACTGGTTTCTTTGCCCAAGAATCTAGATACCTTTAGGCTGGGGTTCAAGCCTATAGCGGTGGATGTACAACAGGCCCACAAGACGAAGAAAAGGGCATGGGTCCTTCCCAAGCCAATCCCATGCCTGTCCCGATCTTTTGTCAGGCCGAGCAGCAAAAAGCAATTGCTGTCCAAGGTTAAAGGGCCACTAATTTGTATAAATGGAGATTTGGATGAAGGTTTTAAAATATTATTTGCCTAAGTCAACATGGTAGAAGCTGGGGAAGGATCCAGCAAGGCAGATGTGCAGTTTGTGGGGCCTAAGGCCAAGATCAACAATTGGATGGCTACTCCTCTTCCCATGCGGAGGGAGTCTTGGTAGTCGGCTTTGATTTTACTTCATGTTTAGATGGATTATTCTAGGGTTTTAATCCAGTTTTCTTTTATTTTTTACTCGTCAAAGTGTGAAACCTTGTTATCCCTTACTTCAATTAATGAAAGTTTCTTCTTTACTCCTTATTTTATTTTAATTTTTCTTTCTTCTTTTCTTTTCTAAACAATTATCTTTATTCCGGTCTTAAAGACATGGCATGCACGACGGATCTTCAACCTAGTCTAAAAAATCAATCTGATTCCGAACTAATAGTGCAAGAGGTAGAATATGATGAAGAATCGGAATACGATGAGGATGAAGCCTTCGAAGAAATTAACAGAGAATTAAGCCAATTTGAAGAGAAATCCAAGCTCAACTTAAATGACACAGAAGCCATCAATATGGGGGATGCGGATGACATTCGGGAAACTAAAATAAGCGTCCACATTGAACCAAACATCAGGGAAGAATTAATCGAAGCACTTATTGAGTTCAAAGACGTTTTTGCATGGTCATATGACGATATGCCGGGTTTGAGCACCGACTTAGTGGTTCACAAATTTCCCACTGACCTGGCATGCCCTCCCGTCAAGCAGAAATTAAGGAAGTTCAAAACCGACATGAGTGTGAAAATTAAGGAAGAAGTAACCAAACAGCTGAATGCAAAGGTTATTCGAGTTACTCGATATCCCAGTTGGTTGGCTAATATGGTGCCAGTGCCAAAGAAAGATGAAAAAAATCAGGGTATGTGTTGATTATCGCAATCTGAACAGAGCAAGCCCAAAAGATAACTTCTCGTTACCCAACATCCATACCTTGATCGATAATTGTGCCAAATGTGAGATCGGGTCTTTTGTGGATTGCTATGTTGGGTATCATCAGATTCTGATGGATGAGGAAGATGCAGAGAAGATAGCTTTCATCACGCCGTGGGGAACTTAGTTGCTATAGGGTAATGCCATTCGGTCTGAAGAATGCTGGAGCAACGTACATAAGGGCAATGACTACTATGTTTCATGATATGATACACAAAGAGATTGAGGTATACGTGGATGATGTGATTATAAAATCCAAGCATCAGGCAGATCACGTAATAGACCTAAAGAAGTTTTTCCAAAGACTTCGGAAGTACGATATTAAGCTCAACCCTACCAAATTGCATTTGGTGTTCCATCCGGAAAGCTATTGGGATTCATAGTCAGTCGGCGAGGCATTGAGTTGCACCCATCAAAGATCAAATCCATTCAGGAGTTGCCACCTCCGAAGAACAAAACCGAAGTGATGAGTTTGTTGGGAAGGTTGAATTATATCAGCAGGTTTATCGCTCAACTCACCGCGACTTGCGAACCCATTTTTCAGTTACTGAAGAAAGATGCTGCAATAGAATGGACAGAAGAGTGTCAGGAGGCATTTGACCAGATAAAAGGGTATTTATCGAATCCACCTATGTTGGTTCCACCCGATCCAGGAAGACCGCTGATTCTCTATCTAATGGTCCTGAAGAATTCATTTGGTTGTGTACTGGGGCAACACGATATCACAGGAAGGAAGGAGTAGGCCATCTATTATCTCAGCAAGAAGTTTACGGTTTATGAGGTTAAGTACACTCAACTTGAGAAGACATGTTGCGCCCTAACTTGGGTGGCATAGAAGTTGAAGCATTATTTGTCATCTTATACTACTTACCTCATATCTCGTCTGGACCCATTGAAGTATATTTTCCAAAATCCTATGCCCACAGGGAGGCTTGCAAAGTGGCTGATTTTGCTTACGGAGTTCGATATCATTTACGTGACTCGGACTGCGATGAAAGCATAGGCGTTGGCGGATCACTTGGCCGAGAATCTGGTCGATGAAGAATATGAGCAATTGAGGACGTGTTTTCCTAATGAAGAAGTGACGCCTGTGGACGAGCTGGAGTTGACTGAAGAACCAGGATGGAAGCTTTTCTTTGATGGAGCTGCAAATGCGAAGGGAGTTGTAATAGGAGCAGTACTTATTTCCGAAACAGGGCATCATGATCCTGTTACAGCGCAGCTATGGTTCTATTGTAACAACAACATGGCTGAGTATGAGGCATGCATTTTGGGCTTATGGTTACCTACGGACATGGATGTCTAGGATGTTTTGGTCTTGGGAGACTCGGACCTCCTAGTACATCAAATTCAAGGTGAATGGGAAACACGAGATTTTAAGCTCATACTGTATCGACAGTGTTTGCACGATCTATGTCAATGGTTTCGATCAGTAGAGTTTCAGCACATGCCAAGAGTTTATAATGAGGTTGCCGATGCTTTGGCCACCTTAGCATCAATGTTGCACCATCCGAATAAAATCCATGTTGATCCGTTGCACATTCAGGTTCATGATCAGCATGCTTATTGTAACATGATAGAGGAAGAACTAGATGGAGAACCATGGTTCTATGATGTCAAAGAGTACCTCAGGATGGGGATATACCCGGAGCAGGCCAGCAGAGATCAAAAGAGAGCCATTCGGCGATTGGCAAATGGATTTTTCCTCAGTAGAGGGGTGTTGTACAAAAAAACATCGGACTTGGGGTTGCTAAGATGCGTAGACGCCATTCAAGCCGCAACAGTCATGAGAGAGGTGCATTCTAGAGTTTGTGGGCCACATATGAGTATGTTTGTATTGGCAAAGAAGATTCTTCGAGTAGGATATTATTGGCTCACTATCGAGCGAGATTGTATCAGTTTCTTGCGTAAATGTCATCTATGCTAGATACACAGAGATATGATTCATTCTCCACCGACAGAATTGCACACAATGTCAGCGCCATGACCCTTTGTTGCATGGGGCATGGATGTCATTGGACCTATCGAGCCGGCAGCTTCCAACGGTCATAGGTTCATTCTGGTGGCCATCGACTATTTCACCAAGTGGGTTGAAGCTAAAACTTTCAAGTCGTAACCAAGAAAGCCGTGGTGGATTTTGTTCATTCCCATCTCATCTGTAGATTTATGATCCCAAAGGTGATCATCACAAATAATGGTGTCAATCTTAACGGCAGTTTGATGAAAGAAGTATGTCATCAGTTTAAGATTACACACCGTAATTCCACCCCATATCGTCCCAAAGCGAATGGAGCGGTTGAGGTGGACAACAAGAATATAAGGAAGATATTGAGGAAAATGGTAGAAGGGTCCAGGCAATGGCATGAAAAGTTACTGTTTGCATTGTTGGGTTATCGCACTACTGTTCGTACTTCGGTAGGTGCAACTCCTTATTTGTTAGTATATGGAACTGAAGCAGTGATGCCGGCAGAAGTTGAAATCACGTCTCTCCGAATTGTTGCTAAGGCTGAGATTGATGATGATTAGTGGGTCAAAATTCGTTTGGAGCAGTTAAGCTTAATTGATGAAAAAAGATTGGCAGCAGTATGCCATGGCCAATTATATCAAAAGAGGATGGAAAGAGCATATAATAAGAAGGTACGTCCCAGGAAATTTGAAGTAGGGCAGCAAGTGTTGAAACGGATCCTTCCACATCAGGCCAAAGCAAAGGGAAAGTTCGCCCCGAATTGGCAAGGACCATTCATTGTGAACAGAGTGCTGTCTAATGATGCTATATGTTTGACAGATATTGAAGGATGATGTATAGACATGGCTATCAATTCTGACGCAGTCAAGAGATATTATGTATGATTTCTTTGATTGTAATTGTTGTTTGTTTGTATTTGGCATTGTATTAGGGAATGAAATGATGGAGGCAATTTTTCTACTATCAAAACACTTTTAAACCTTGCTTCTCCTTTTGAGCCTTATTTATTCTTTCATACCCCTTTTTTGGAATCAGTAATGAAATGATAATAAAAAGAGAAAGGGAAACAAATGATAATAAAAATAAAATAAAAGTCACAAGAAAAACAAAGGAGTTGGGAACTACGTTTGACCTGATTCCTCAAAGAGGATATGTTGGCGCTTCATGGCTCGGTCATAGTGTAACAAAAAATCAAAAAATCCCCAAGCAAGAAACTGGGGCAGAAGTTGTGTTTATTGTAAAGAAAATCTAGTTCCGAAGGATGTAATTTTGAACCCAAGTTGTTTTTGTTTAGATCTTTTTATACCCTTCCTTTCTAGCCCTATCCAAAATCCCACGTTATGGCCTTCTGATCAGTCTTCAAAAGATGCCAAGTCAAGCAAATGGAAGCCGAGAATAACACTCTGGTCCCCAGCAGGAAAGAAAGAGTTTTATCGGTAACAACCCAATCCCTAACTGAAAAGTAATACAAATGAGAGAGTCTTATCGGTGAAAACCTTCACGGGCACCTTAAGGCGACTGTAAGTTGAGAGAAAAAACCAAAATGAGAGAGGCTTGATAGTGAAAACCCTTCGGGCACTACAAGTCGAATAAAGATTGAGAATCAGATGGGAAAGCACCAGACGAAGATTGTGAAAGGGGATTAACGATAGAGAATAGGCTACATGTGCATGTCATGGACATTAGAGTTGGTATCCACGTCAGATAGGTTTTTACTTTATAGTTTTCTTTCTAGGAGCTATCTCTTTCTTTTGTCTTTTATTTTGTTCCTTTTATTTTAGTCTGTTTCCTCTTCCTGGGTCTGTTCGGTCAAAACAAGTGAGAAATGACTTCAAAATTTGCCATCAGCTTTCCAATTATGCAAGACGAGATCTGACTAGTACATCGAAGTAGTATAAGTTAGGAAAGAACAAGCACAATAGGCTGGTAATAGTCAACATGCTTTGAGGTTCGCATAAAATACCCAAGATTGGTCCATATCAATTCATAGATAGTGCAACAGACGGAAGGCCAAGGTGAATGAATCAACGGTATATTCCATGATGAGGTTGACAAGGGGGTGGACCAGTGTCAAGAAGGATATCCCCAGCAGAAATCGAAGGTTATAGACCTCAAGTCCAAGCCAGTGGACAAATCAAGAAAGAAAAATGCGGAGAGCGATGGACATAATTTGGAAAGTCATATGAGACTCAAAGGTCAAAGAAATGCCAGTTCACGAACTGTGCCACAAAAGAAGATATTGGATCTGAACGGGGAAAAGGTATTTCCGTGACACGAAAGACGGAGAAAGTGGTTAATCAGCAAACATGCAAGATCTTCAAGTGAAATCAGCTGCCATAGAAAATATATGGGGTCATATAAGAGGATAAAAGTGGAAAACAACGGTGAGAGGTTTGTGAATAAGGAGTCGTCAAGAAGGGCAAAAGTTATCAGCCAGGTTTCAAGATGGCCGGACAACGCAGAGCATGGAAAAGAGAAAAGGAAAACCATCCCTAGCAGGAGCATCACAACCAACCACCACACTTTAAACTGACAGAATTTTCTTTGATTTGAAACAGGGGCAGGAAATTTTGTTGATGGCGGAAGGGTATGATACAAGGAAGATTATCAAACTGGGGCAGAAAAATTTTCCTCCATTTTTGAAAATTTTCCTGAAGTCGGGTACCCATTTGAGGAAAGAAGAAATATAATTCCCCAGCAGTATTATCCCAGCAATGTTATTCAAAAAAAAAGGCCAGTGTTATCCCCAGCAGTTTTCAGAGGGATGAAACACAAGTTGTAAAAGAAGTAGTTTTGAAGAAGGAGGATAACACCAACATTAAGGGAAGTAGTCTTTAAAGGAGAAAGATAACATATTTTGAAAAAGTGTTATCCCCAGCAGTTTGCAGATGAATGAAACACCAGTTTTGAGGGAAGTAGCTTTGAAGGAGGAAATCATCCCCAGCGAGAAGGTCACAACCGGCCACCTTTATTTTAAAGCTGACAAATTTTTCTTTGTATGTAACAGGAACAAAGCTAGTCTGGCTATGGTGCAAAATCTTAGTCTGATGAATTTTTCTCCTAAGATAGAAAAATCTTAGTCTGATGAATCTTTCTCCTAAGATCATGCCAAAATAGACTTAGTCTGATGAATTTTTCTCCTAAGATAGAAAAATCTTAGTCTGATGAATCTTTCTCCTAAGATCACACAAAAATGGACCTAGTCTGATGAATTACCTCCTAGAGTCGAAATCTTAGTCTGATGAATCTTTCTCCTAAGATAGAAAAATCTTAGTCTGATGAATCTTTCTCCTAAGATGACACAAAAATGGACCTAGTCTGATGAATTACCTCCTAGAGTCGAAATCTTAGTCTGATGAATCTTTCTCTTAAGATGGAAATCTTAGTCCGATGAATCTTTCTTCTAAGATAAAAAGAAGTAGGAAGCAACAGTTGGAAGATTACAGATAAAACAACAGAGGTGGGGAAGGCAACAATTGGGAAGTTTCAGATAAGATAACAAGAAGTAGGAAGCAACAGTTGGAAGATTACAGATAAGATAACAGAGGTGGGGAAGGCAACAATTGGGAAGTTTCAGATAAGATAACAACAGGTTGGAAGCAACCATTGGAAGGTTTCAAATGAGACAAAAAAAGGGGAAGGTATAAAAAAAAGGAAGGCAGAATTAAAAAAAAAAAGAGAAAGGAAGTCTGAATTTGAGAAAAATTAAGAAAGTCTGAATTCGAAAAATCTTAGTCTGTTGAATCTTTTACCTAAGATAAAAATCTTAGTCTGATGAAAATTCACCTAAGATAAAGATGAAATCTTAGTCTGTTGAAACTTTCACCTAAGATAAAAATCTTAGTCTGATGAATTTTTCACCTAAGATAACGATGAAATCTTAGTCTGTTGAAACTTTCACCTAAGATAAAAATCTTATTCTGATGAATTTTTCACCTAAGATAACGATGAAATCTTAGTCTGTTGAAACTTTCACCTAAGATAAAAATCTTAGTCTAATGAATTTTTTACCTAAGATAACAAAAGGTAAAGGCGTTATCCTTTTAAATTGTATTTGAATTTTTAAATTATAGTTGAGGTCAGGTGCCCGCCTGAAGAACGGAATGGCGTTTTATTTTTAAGTTGTTTTTGAAGTCAGGAGCCCGCCTGGAGAATGGAGGTTGTTATGCTTTAAGTTGTAGTTGAAGTCAGGAGCCCGCCTGAAGAATGGAGGTTGTTATATTTTAAGTTACAGTTGAATTCAGGAGCCCGCTTGGAGAATGGAGGTTGTTATATTTTAAGTTACGGTTGAAGTCACGAGTGCGCCTGGAGAATGGAGGTTGTTATATTTTAAGTTACAGTTGAAGTAAGGAGCCCGCCTGAAGAATGGAGGTTGTTATATTTTAAGTTACAGTTGAAGTTAGGAGCCCGCCTGGAGAATGGATGTTGTTATATTTTAAGTTACATTTGAAGTCAGGAGCCCGCCTAGAGAATGGAGGTTGTTATATTTTAAGTTACAGTTGAAGTCAGGAGCCCGCCTGGATAATGGAGGTTGTTATATTTTAAGTTGTTGATGAGGTCTGGAGCCCGCCTGGAGAATGAAGGTTGTTAGGCTTTAAGTTGTAATTGAAGTCAGGAGCCCGCCTGGAGATTAGATGTTGTTATATTTTAAGTTACAGTTTAAGTCAGGAACCCACATGGAGAATGGAGGTTGCTATGCTTGAAGTTGTAATTGAAGTCAGCAGCTCGCCTAAAGAATGAAGGTTGTTATATTTTAAGTTACAGTTGAAGTCAGGAGCTCGCCTGGAGAATAGAGGCTGTTATATTTTAAGTTACAGTTGAAGTCAGGAATCCGCTTGGAGAATGGAGGTTGTTATACTTTAAGTTGTAATTGAAGTCAGGAGCCCACCTAAAGAATGGAGGTTGTTATATTTTAAGTTACAGTTGAAGTTAGGAGCCCGCCTGGAGAATGGATGTTGTTATATTTTAAGTTACAGATGAAGTCAGGAGCCCGCGTGGAGAATGGAGGTTGTTATATTTCAAGTTAAAGTGGAAGTCGGGAGCCCACCCGTATAACAGAGGAATACATTTCAAGTTGAAGTTGAAGTCGGGATCCCACCCGTATAATAGAGGAATACATTTCAAGTTGAAGTTGAAGTCGGGAGCCCGCCCGTATAAAAGAGGAATACATTTCAAGTTGAAATTGAAATCGGGAGCCCGCCCATATAACAGAGGAATACATTTCAAGTTGAAGTCAGTAAAGCGAAGGATTACAACAAAATCTCCAGCATAAATCCAAATTCAGAAATCAGAAGGAAGACCAGTGGCCAGAAGAAGGCAGTTCAAGCTCCGAAGGAACAATAATTCAAAAACTCACAAGAAATAAACAAGCAGTTTGAGTTCGACAATCAAGGGAGGCCGACGAGTCAAGTCAGTAGAGAAGAAACATCAGAGGAAAATACAAGAGCAAGTCTAAAGATCTAGATACGATTCTGTAATTCATAGGCTAAGTTCAGTCTAGCTTCTTATTTTCTTTTTAGCATGGTGTAATAAGGAGGTTGGTAAGCAGTAGCAGCAGCAGCAACAACAGTAACAGTAAAACCACAGTTTCAAGGTAGTCCCAGCTACCAAAACTTCCCGAACTATAGTGACCTGATTCCCTTTTAGCCAAGGATATGTAGGAGAACTTTTGAAGCAATGGTTCGGTAAAATCTTTCAAAAATGCTTCACACGGAGTACTCAAACGGGCAAAAATCACTCGTATCCGCTCACTTTATCTTTGCACAAAAACTCTTCATATTTCCGGGCAAAGAGGGGCAGCTGTGAGCACGTGATTTTTGCCCTATATGAGAATTACTTCCAAAATTCCAAAATAAAATAATTTTGTGTTGTTTGCAATTTTTGCAAATTTTGCGTTATTTTTCTCTTATTGTTTGCATTTGTGTGTGCATGTTTATTTGTTTAAATTAATGAAAATATAAAAATATGTTGCATTTGAATTTTAGGATTTAATTTTACAATTAAGAGTAATTAAGTGCGCTTTACAAAAATGAAAAATCACAAAAAATAATGTAATTCGCATTTTAATATTTAATGTTAAAATCGTGTGATTTTCTTTTATGCAATTTTGTGTGATAATTGTTTTTAAGAGTTAATTAGCATTTTTAAGTTAATTTTGGTTTTAAAATTTAAATTAGGAGTTTAGGATTTAATTTTTGAAGATTAGCTTAAAAAGAAAAGAAGCAAAATGAAATTAAAGAGAAAAATCGGACCAGGCCCACCCCAAACCAGGCCCAACCGGCCAGTCCAAAGACCATACCAAACGATGTCGTTTCATCGCCAATCAATCTCAGCCGTTCAAGACCATCAATCCAACGGTCAAAAATCTCCCCAACCCTGTTAATACTAAAACGACCCTGTTTGGTTTAGGTGATCTCATCTGGACCGTTGGTTCCCATCATCCAACAGCCTATATTAATCGATTAATCTTTTGGTATACCAAAACCCCTTACCTCTCTCATTTCACACAACCCTCCCCTGTCCCTTTCATCTTCAGAGACTCACACCAAACAACCTAGAAACCCTAGCGCCGTCCTCCTTCTTCACCGCATGAAACCCGGCGACAACAACGCCGGTGACCACCAAAATAACACCCCTGAACCGCCAAATCACCCTTTTTCCAAATCCATGGCCCTCGTCCTTCAAATTAACCTAGAACCCTTCGAATCTTCGATCAGAGGAATCGACCCCGAACCCTAGGTTGTCCGTTTGACCCCAAAGTCACACCACTAAACCACCTAGCCACCCTCATCCCAAATCCCATCCCAGCTTCATTTGAATCCCGCTAGAAGTGGATGAATCTTAAAACGATTGAGCGAACCCTAACAGAACCAAGCCTCAAATCAAGCTCAAGTAGGAAAATTGAAGGCGTCATCGACCTTAGTCGTTTGCTCTCAGACGAGAACACTGGCTTAAGGTCCATGTCGACTTCAAGCATAAGTGGAAGTTTCAAATAAAACAAATGGGAGCTGGGCCTGAAATCCCGAGGTATCTTCTTTTCTTTACTTTCTCTTTTGTTGTTTATTTGTTTGTCTTATTAGTTTCGTCTTTTCAATTATTTTTCTCCCTTCTCTATTGAACTTCTCTTGGTCCAGTTTTTCTTCTGTCGATTAACATGTGGTTAAATAGTTCTGTCAATTAATCCGTCTTGTTTGTAGTTCAATAATTCTCATATTGTTTGGTGTCGATTTGTTTTGATCTTAGCCTCAGGGCTTAGTTCAGTATATACAACGTTTTGTTCATCTTTGTTTAGTCTTAATTTAGCATTGTGTTAGTATATCTGTACCAATCATAATCAATCCGACCTTTGTAGCCCAATGTATGTTTCTTTGAATCGTTGGTTCTTATTTGGATACTATTTGGTCTAATCTGAATGCAAGCTTGAACTGATGTTGATGAATTGAATCTTGATGTTGTTCTGTACTGAATTTAGTTTTGATATGCTTGTTAGGAGTCAGTTCATATGACTAAGTAATTGATTGATAAGCTGAATTGGTTATAGTTGATAGTTTTGGGACAGATTAAAGGGGTCAGGGTAGGATAGTAGTTCAGGGCATCATGGGGGTGTTTTGGGGATTTTTTAAGATTAAAAGTGTTTAGTTTAAGTTCTGTCCAGAATGTACTAATAGAACTATTAAACTAATGACATTGTTTAATACATAGAGGGTTGGGAAACATAATAGTATGGGGAGTTTATGGGAAGTAATTGAATACTATAATAGGCCCATAACACCATTAAAAATAAGAGGGGACATATGGTAGTGGGGGACAAGTGAATTAAAAGAAAACAAAATATGTAGTAATGGGATTCTAAAGGGGATGGGCAGAATGTTGGCCTAATTGTTTTGAAGTTTGCAAGGGTAGGGAGGCAGGTCTGTCTTGAGGTATAAGTATAGGGAGTTTGGACAGAGTTAAAGGGTCTTCTTCTTGGTGAGTTAAGTTAAAAGAAAAAGGAGAAGTCTGAAAAATCAGTTTAAAATAAAAAAGAAAGCTAGGCATTCATCTAATCCGAGAGTATTTCCTGTACCATTCCATTGAAAATTTGAAGGGAAATTCTTGGTCGTTTAGCTTCTGAGTCTCAGTTTTCTAGTTCAATATGGTTGCTGTGTTTTGTTAAGGTTGCCTGGGTTCCGTTGTGAGGCTGGGTCCAAAACATTGAAGTTCTTTGTCCAGTTATGGTTTAATTAAAAGTTCAGTTGAGTCTTTTGGGGTGTTTGTGTTGTTGTTGGTTTTACAAGCTCATTCCGGGCTTGGTGTGAGTATGTTTCTGGTCTGGAAGTAGGGTCAACTGTGTGTTGTTGTTATTTTTGTGGATTACTGGTTTTCACTTAGTTTTGGGTGTTGTGTTGGTTATTTTGAAACTGCTCCATTGATGTTGTTGTATTGCTGGGGTTACTGCTGCTGCTGATCATTCCTTCTTCTTCTTCTATTTTATCATCCAGATACACATTCTGAAAACCATGTGGTGATATAAGTTCGAATTGGAATTTGAAGTTTGAAATGAAATAGAAAAGCAAGCTGCTGATTAATATTTGTTGCTACTACTGTTTTATTAGTTCCTTAAAGTGTAGTTAGTTCTATGGTTTGTAAAAAAAATTCGTCACTTTAGTTGGTTTGTGATGGACTGTAGAAACTGCTATGTACCATATTAATATGATCACTGTAAGTAGGACATTGGTGGTAATTAGTGCCGTTATAGGTTGATAACTGATTTATGCATCATTGGGATCTATATGAGTAGTAGAACACGTCATCTCATGTTTGTATAAACTGTTTTGAATCACCGGAATTGAATCAGTTTAGGCTCATGTTAATCCAGAATCATAGGTTAATCGTGTTTGTGTGCCCTAAAGTAATTAGCAATTGATCAACTCTAAGGTCTAAATGGCATAAGTTGTTAGTGTTCAGCAATGCATAAAGAATAATGGATAGGTTGTATAAGTGTGGTAACGTTGTTTGTAATTGGAGTTTAAATCAGAGATATATGGTCCTTGAAGTTAGCCTATTCCTATTCACTTACGATTACAAATTAAATGAAACTCCCCCATAAGAAACCAAGCCAATTTGATTGAAACGCGCGTACCTTTTGTTGATTATGAATTAGACTCCAAAAAATGCTAGTCGGACCTGAAATCAGAATGGCCCTAGATTGGAACATGCGTAACGTTGTAAATAAACTTGGACCTTACCCATTAATGTTGATTAAGTTTATACACCCTTTTGTTTTAAATTGGACCTTAAGATTTTGAGCCCTTCAAATAATTAGGGTCTTTTTCTTTTAGAGACAAAAATAGAAAATCATAGTCACTTCTGGATCGCTCTTTTAATAAAAATGAGACGAGCCTCGCCGAATAAAACGTACAAACTGCGGGGTCCTCAACAAATGGTTATAATAAATACTTAGATTTTGGGACGAGCCGTTTAGCGAATTTCACGGCCTTTCCCAAAATAACAATGCGTTAGTCTCTTTAGGCGCGTATTTAATAACATTACCTCCCTAAACTCGAGTGCACATTTATGCGACCCAAATCCTAATCTCAACGGAGTCGAAGTGTGTCAATAACAACCGGTACATTGATGTGACGTGGTTCGAGATGCGTTTTCACGATGTTGCAATTCTCATTAAAATAATCATAAAAGCGGTTCAAAGTTAAAAGCACATGGGTAAAAACATGTATAAAAAATCAGATAATTTAGCCAAATATAACAGTTGAGCGACCGTGCTAGAGCCACAAACTCTGGAATGCCTAACACCTTCTCACATGTTAACAGAATTCCTTAACCGGATTTCTGGTTCGTAGACTGCAATACAGAGTCAATTTTTCCTCGATTCGGGATTCAAACAGCTAACTTGGGACACCATAAATCTTCCAAGTGGCGACTCCGACTCTTAATAATAAATCCCGTTTTGATTGTCCTTTAATTGGAAAAACTCCCTTTATTACACACTTCCGGGGGTGTAGTAGGTAAAAAGGAGGTGTGATACATGGTTTCTTGTATGGTAAAGCAAACATAGCAAGTACATTAACTAGATCATATAGGCATGGTTTCTAGTATGGTAAAGCAAACATAGAAGTATATTAACAAGATCCAATAGGCATGGTTTCTACCCTTATTACCCCACAAATATATAACTACCCAACCTTTTTCACTAATCACCCTAATATACATTTACAATTATTATTACAGACCAGCTGAATAAATTACATAAATAGATAAAAAAAGAAAAGAAGAAGTTAAACTATTGGGATCCTGAAGGAGGCCCTATGATTTCCGAAGCCTCCAATAGCCTCAAATTCCAAATTCCATAGAAAATATCATTGTATAGGTGTTTCATAGTTCCCTAAGGATCCCGGGCAGTGCTCACACCTAGACTTTATAACCAGAACTCAGTAAGTCTAGTGTGGAAGACCCAAATTGTGGCGACCCGACCCGTCGTCTCATGAGTTACCGCTTCGTTCCCACATTTTATGCTTCTTCATATTTCATTATCAGTATTTGGTATGTTAGAGTTTATTTGGATTGATTTTGGTAGAAAATGAGACACTTAGTCTCTTTAAGGAAAGCTTGGTTTGGAAAAGTCAACCAAGGGTTGACTTATGAGTTATAGGGCTCGTGTGTGATTTCCGGTGATTTTGTTAGCTTCGGGGGATGATTTTTGATTTAGGAGTGTGATCGGAATTGATTTTGGAGGTTCAGTGTAAAATTAGGCTTGAATTTGCAAAGTTAGTATTTCGGCGAATTCCGGTTGATAGGTGAAATTTTGATCTGAGGGTCAGAATAGAATTCCGAGAGTTATAGTAGCTTCGCTAGGTCATTTGGGATGTGTGTGCAAAATTTTAGTTGATTCGGAAGTGTTTTGGTTGGGTTTTTGATCGAATGCGAGTTTCGGAAGATTTGGATGAACTTAGGCTTGAATTGGATGTAATTTGATGATTTTTGTGTTAACTGTGGTGTTTTGATGGTTCGAGCAAGTTTGAATAAGGTATTGGATCATATAGGTGTTTTTGGTTGAGGTCCCGGGGGCCTCGGGGTGATTTTGGATGGCCATCTGGATGAATTTTGGAGTTGTGGAATTTCTGGTTTGCTGGTATATGGTATTTCCGCAAACGCGGTTCCACGGATGCCAAGAAGGGGTCGCAGGTACGGCTCTTAGCCATATGGAAGAGTTTCACAGATGCAGATAAATTTCGGAGATGCGGTGTCTATAGAAGCGGAACTTGCCCGCAGAAGCGGTCCAGAGAATCCGCAGAAGCAGAGGAAATTCCGCATAAACGGTTACCGCAAATGTGGTATCTGAGTCGCAGAAGCATAAATAGGCCTGGGCAGAAGGTTTTTAAAATAACATTTCATCCGCAAGCTAAGGGTATTTTCCTCCATTGTTGAACATCTTGAGAGCTTTTTGGGAGCAATTGAAGTGGGTTTCGACTGAGATTGACTGGAGGTAAGTTTTATGAGTTAAAAACATCATTATTAAGTGAAATGAACCTAGAAATTCATGGAAATTAAGCCTAAAATTGATGAACTAGGGCTTGAGATTTTGGAAATTTGATTTAGAGATTTGAAGGACCATTTGAGGTCGGATTTGAGAACTTTTGGTATGTATGAACTCGGGATAAGATAAGTAATCTAATGATGTTAAAATTTCTAAGTTTTGAGAAGTGGGCCCGGGGATCGGGTTTTGCTAATTTTGAGATTTTTTTTGCTATTTTTTGATTGTTTTTGATTGGGTATTGTCCCATTGGTATATTGTGATGTATTCGCTCTGATGTTGGATAGATTTGACGCGTGTGGAGGCCAGTTTGAGGGGCAAAGGCGTTGCGAGCTAGAGATTTCACCGGTTTGAGGTGAGTAATGATTGTAAATGATAGTCTGAGGGTTTGAAACCCCAGATTTGCGCATCATAGTGCTGTATTGAGGTGCTTTGCACACCGGATAGTGAGTGTGGGGTAGAGCACCATTGGGGATTGTGACTTGATCCGTCCCGATTGATTAAATTACTGCGTATTTGACAAAAACTATTTGTTATCATCATAATTTGGGCTGATTTCCATGTTTGGGGCTTCGTGCCAATTATTTGAATCCTTCAGGGATTTATATCTATGTTTTCGCATTATTTTTCCATATTATTTGATCTCAGTCCAAGGTTTTAAATATTGTTTCGCAAACTCAGCCATCTTTCTAAGATTTGAAAACTTAAATAATATTTTATTAACATTCTGAGCTGAAAACTATTATTTTAATATTGCCCAAGGGGCTTATGTGCATTTCTGTATTGAGCATGGATCGGGTTACGCGCCGCAGCAGTGTTATATTGATATTGAGGCTTAGCGCCTGGTTGATTACATTGATCTTGAGGCTGAGGGCCTGGATGATTATATTGATATTGAAGTCGAGAGCTGGTTGATGCCATGAGATGGCTTGATATTGCGCTTGGGCTATAGGAGCCTCTCCGGAGTGTGTACATACCCCTAATGAGCGCTGTCGACGATAAACAAATGGATGGCTTGGGCAGCATGCTGGAGTGGGTACCAGAGTGTACCGTCATATGCATTGCATTGCACTCATGCATTTCTACCATTGATTCAGTTCCGATGTTGAGGGAACTTTCGAATGCATTTCTTGTGGTCGGGTATGTTGCCGAGCGAGGTTGTTGATTTCGATATTGATTTGGTGTCGGGCATCGTATCGTACGGCTCCGGAGGAGTTATAGTAGTGGAAGGAGCAGCTTCAAGCTTTCTTGGTAATGAGTTCTTTGGTAGGCCGATGTGGATGCGTGTTTAGCGTGAGTTGGCTTGGTTGGCCCCGAATTGTATTGTTGGGGGATAGGTTGATTCAGTTGGTATTGAGCTTGTTAGTGATCTGAGGAGAGCTATGAGTTGCTTTTCGGTGTTGTGAGACATTATGATTTGTTGATTATGGGCACATGTGGTGCAGCTCTATTGGGGATTCATACTGAGAGTCGAGCGGGAAGAGTAATTGGGTGTTGCTCGGTAAATGTAGTATTGATTATGACTTATCGCATTGCGTGACGTATGTTGTTTGTTTCACCGTGGGTGTAATGAATTGTTTTGTTCCAGACATCAAATTGTGTGTGGCTGTCTATTTTGAGCATAGTGACTTGAGGTGTTTCATATGTAACAGTGTTCGGATAGGATCGCGCATTGTAGCGAGGCGACGTGGAGATATGACCTTTCGGGGTAGATTCAGGTGTTCAATTTCTATGATGTGAGACGAGGTCTCAGCCTTGTGTTGTGATGGTACGGATGAGCTTGAGGTACAGCTTTTTCGTTTGAAATTTTTTTCATGATTTAAGTATGTTCAGACCGTTTCTTATTGGTGCGCATATTATGCAAGTTGTGGCTTAGGCCTGTATTGAGGTGTCATATCACCATAGTGGTGTGTTGGATTTGAGGTGATCGTTGGGGTTACTAATAAATACGAAGGGATTTGATTTTAGCCTGTTGGAAGGATAATCTCGAGGTTCGGCTCGGAATCTGTTGTGGTATTAGTCATAAAGGAAACGGCTTCATGAATGGTTGATCTGAGAAATGGTTACGGTTTATTGCGTGTTTCATTTATCGTTGGCAGTATATGAAAGTGTTGGAATAAGACCTTAGTTGATAAGAGGTTTTCTACCAGTAGTCGGGTGATGTGGGCAACTGCTATGAGTAGAAGTTATTGTTTCGAGTGTTTGGGTTATGTAGTATATCATATGATTGCACCTGAGGTTACAGGTATGGGTTATTATAGCCGGTTAGGGCTTATTCCGAATATAGATGTGAGGTTCTGATCTTTTGTATGATTTCGGAAAGTGCAATGTGGTTCTATGATTTATGGACTAGATGGATTGTGGAATTTCAGCTATGTTGTGTTATTGGACCTATGCGAGATAGGGTGACTTGGGAACACCCCCGGGTATATGCTTGGTAAGGTCATTCAGCTATTGGTTGGCTTCTAGGACAACTCTGGGTATGCTCGAGGACGAGCGTTTATCTAAGTAGGGGAGGATGTGACGACCCGACCCGTCGTCTCATGAGTTACCGCTCCATTTCGCCCCATTTTATGCTTCTTCATGTTTCATTATCAGTATTTGGTTGTTAGAGTTAAGTTGGATTGGTTTTGGTAGAAAATAAGATACTTAGTCTCTTTAAGGAGGGCTTGGTTTGGAAAGTCAACCGGGGGTTGACTTATGAGTTATAGGACTCAGATGTGATTTCCGGTGATTCGGTTAGCTTCAAGGGATGAATTTTGATTTAGGAGTGTGATCGAAATTGATTTTGGATGTCCAATGTAGAATTAGGCTTGAATTGGCGAAGTTAGTATTTCGGCGAATTCCAGTTGATAGGTGAGATTTTAATCCTAGGGTCGGAATGGAATTCCGAGAGTTGCAGTAGCTTCGTTAGGTGATTTGGGATGTGTGTGCAAAATTTCAGTTGATTCAGAAGTGTTTTTGTTGGGTTTTTTATCGAATGCGAGTTTCGGAAGATTTGGATGAACTTAGGCTTGAATTTGATGATTTTTGTGTTAAGTAATGGTGTTTTGATGGTTCGAGCAAGTTTGAATAAGGTATTGGATCATATCGGTGTTTTTGGTTGAGGTCTCGGGGGCCTCAGGGTGATTTTGGATGGCCATCGAGATGAATTTTGGAGTTGTGAAATTTCTGTTTTGCTGGTATCTGGTATTTCCGCATCTGCGGAAAAGGGGCCGTAGATGCGAAGAAGGGTTTGCAAGTGCGGCTCTTAGCCATATGGAGGAGTTTCACATATGCGGATAAATTCCACAGATGCTGTGTCCACAGAAGGGGAACTTGACCGCAGAAGCGGTCCGGAGCAATTTTGAAGAATCCGCAGAAGCGGAGGAAATTCTGCATAAGCGGTTACTGCAAATGCGGTATCTGAGTCGCAGAAGCAGAAATAGGCCAGGGCAGAAGGGTTTTAAAATAACATTTCATCCGCGATCTAAGGGTAATTTCCTCCATTGTTGAACATCTTGAGAGCTTTTTGGGAGCAATTGAAGAGGGTTACGACTGGGATTGACTGGAGATAAGTTTTATGAGTTAAAAACATGATTATTATGTGAAATTTACCTAGAAATTCATGGGAATTAAGCCTAAAATTGATGAAGTAGGGCTTGAGATTTTGGAAATTTGATTTAGGGATTTGAAGGACCATTTGAGGTCGGATTTGAGAAATTTTGGTATGTATGAACTCGGGGAAAGATAAGGAATCTACTGATATTAAAATTTTTGAGTTTTGAGAAGTTGAACCGGGGCTCAGGATTTGCTAATTTCAAGATTTTTTTTTTGCTATTTTTCGATTGGGTATTGTCCCATTGGCATATTGTGATGTATTCGTTCTGATGTTGGATAGATTCGACGAGCGTGGAGGCCGGTTTGAGTGGCAAAGGTGTCACGAGCTAGAGATTTCACCAGTTTGAGGTGAGTAATGATTGTAAATGATAGTCTGTGGGTTTGAAACCCCGGATTTGCACATCATAGTGCTGTATTGAGGTGACTCGCACGCCGGATAGCGAGCGTGGGTTGAGCACTGTTGGGGATTGTGACTTGGTCCGTCCCGATTGATGAAATTACTGCGTATTTGACTGAAACTATTTGTTATCATCATAATTTGGGATGATTTCCATATTTGGGGCTTTGTGCCAATTATTTGAATCATTTAGGGATTGATATCACTATTTTTGCATTAATTTTGCATACTATTTGATCTCGGTCCAATGTTTTAAATACTGTTTTGCAAACTCAGCCATTATTCTAAGATTTAAAAACTTAAACAATATTTTATTGACATTTTGAGCTGAGAACTATTATTTTAATATTGCCCAAGGGGCTTATGTGTATTTCTGTACTGAGCATGGATCAGGCTACGCATCGCAACAATGTTATATTGATATTGATGCTGAGAGCCTGGTTGATTACATTGATCTTGAGGCCGAGGGCCTGGATGATTATTTTGACATTGAGGCCGAGAGCCTGGTTGATGCCACGAGATGGCTTGATATTGCGCTTGGACTGTAGGAGCCCCTCCGGAGTCTATACACACCCCCAGTAAGCACCGTCGACGATAAATAAATGGATGGCTCGGGCTGCATGCTGATGTAGGTACCAGAGTGTACTGTCATATGCATTGCATTGCACTCATGCATTTGTTCTTATTTATATTATCTATTATAATATTCCTGCACTCTTGTTTCATTGGCTTATATACTACTTCTTGCAATAATTACCTGATATATGCTGTATTTATCTGTTAACGGAGTGTTGTGCCTGGGGGGCTGAGTTTTGTGCTTGCTTGCACTACTTGTTTTGCATTCATTTGCTTACTTGTTGGAAAAAGACATTTTCAAAAGAGGTTTTAAACCGAGCTAAGATATTTCTAAAGGTTTTACAGCTTCAGTGCTTTCTCCCAAAGGATTTTTCATTGCTCTTGTATAGCATGATTGTTTGCTATACGTGATTTCTCACTGCTCAGCGGTTATTTACTTTTATTACTCACTGAGTTGGAGTACTCACTTTACTCCCTACACCTCGTGTGCAGATGCAGGTATTTGATCACCGGTAGCGGGTTTTGAGCTGACTAGAGATTTGGTTATCGTAGCTGAGTCAGGTGACCGCCAGCGTTCGTGGAACCGGATTTCTTCCTTCTAATTCTAAATTTTATTCTATGTATTACACGCCTTCTAGTGTATTAAAAATCCCTCTAGATGCTCGTGACTTGTGACACTTTGATTTGGGATGTGTTTGGGTTTTATTCTGCACTTATTAAATAGATCTTTTGATAGACTGTGGTTATTTAATCATATTAAATCTGCTTATTAATGTTAATTATTCTAAAAGGATAAGTTGGGTTAGTTGGCTGGCCTCGTCCTCATGAGAGCCACCATCACGACCAGTGCGAGGTTTGGGTCGTGACACAGCTCTAGTGCATCAGAGTTCAGAGGGATCTCGTAGAGATCCCAAGGCAGTCACACACTGGAGGGGCAGAACTTAAGGACCTAAGAGTAGAGTGGGATTGCTTGACATGGTTTTGAAAAGGTTATAATAGGAAAGTAGTATTTGAAAAGTCTTGCTATTTTTTATAAATAGGAAAATTGTTCAATAAAACAGTTTTAACAAAAGTTGTGTAACAACAAATCACACATAAAGCCATACAGGTTCAACAACACTTAGATAATAAACTTTCATACAGGGGTAATTGGGGCAGGGAACACACAATACAAACAAACATCTGTTCACCGATCGTGAACATGTCGTGATGGCACCTAGTCCCCACGACCAGGTAAGCCAAATATTGCGGAAAGTATAACAATTGCGAAAAATAGAGGAAAACCAAATTAAATAACTAAAAGTAACTGTACTGGATGCCACTCGGCATGTACAACTCAATAAAACACAAGTCTAACACTATTCCCAAATACCCGAAAACTCACGGGCAATACAAGCTATAGAAATGTACAGTATGGCTCCAAAATACCAGAATATTCTAACAAACGAAAGAGAGAAAACTAGATACTAAAGATAGAGTAAGAAGGAGACTCGTCGATCTACGGACGAAGTCTCCGTAGTCCTCCTATCTCACTGATAGTGCGCCTGAGTAGAGGTACCTAAATGATCTGCACATGAAAAATACATACGCAGGAAGGGCATGAGTACACCATAGCGGTACTCAATAAGTGCCAAGCCTAACCTTGGTTGGGTAGTGACGAGGAAGGTCAGGGCCCTACTTAGATAAACATAATAAATAATAAGGTAACAGAAACAATCTAAATAAACTCTACAACAAAAATCTGAATCGGATAAGTACATAAGAGCAGTAATAGAACGTAACGGTAACAATACAAGTAAATACTGTCCTCAACCAGGATATAGTAACCGGGGATCTCTTGGTATCCTCATCATGTATACTAGGGATCTCTTGGTATCCCGAGGATCTCTTGGTATCCTCAATAAGTGAGCCGGAGATCTCTTAGTATCCCGAGGATCTCTTGGTATCCTCAATAAGTTAGTCGAGGATCTCTTGGTATCCCAATGTATATATAAAAACACGTGCCAGGGATCTCTTGGTATCCAAATATATATATATATATATATATATAAACACGTGCCAGGGATCTCTTGGTATCCCGCACCTTCAATCTAGAATAAGTCAAGTACAGGGGGATCTCCCGGGAAGCCGTCCCATAGTCCCAATTTAAAGCGCACCACAACAACAACTCATAATCTCAGAATAAATACTAAACGAGCACAAGTAATTGAAATTTCTAACCTAACATGCTTAACAGAGTGCAAATAGTACAGTTAAACAATTAAGCAAGTAAGGCAACTAAGCATGCTTCTCTAAGCTAGCACAGGTCAAAACCTACAGTTTAAAGGAACAAGTAAATAGAAAATCTCCATGTAACTACTCCAAGTAGAAACGGGTTTACAAAAATTTGCTCAAGTACGCGCTCGTCACCTCACGTACGAGGCATTCAAATATTCGGATCATGTCCTAAGGGGAAAAGTCTCCCCACACAAGGTTAGACAAGCCACTTACCTCGAACCGGCTCAATATAACAAAAAACCGCGCCTTTGCCACGAGTATTCTATACCAAATGGACCAAATATATTCAATTCAATTACAGATCGTAAATAATATTGCAAACAATTGATTTCACTATTAAAATTAAAGCTACGGCGTGAAAATAGGTAAAATGACAAAAATGCCCCTCCCACCAACGTCTCGGAATTGAAAAATTTTCACATCTTCAGAACCCTCGTACTCTCATGAGTCTAACCATATAAAAATCTCCCAAATCGGAGGTCAAATTCCCCCTCAAAACCCAATAGTTTGGTCTATGAAGTTTTACCCCAAATCAACCAAATTTTGATCCTAAATTCGAATTTCAATGATGTATTTAGCTATATAATGAAAAGTGATCAAAGAAACGTTACCCAATGATTTTCTCTTCAAAACTCACTCGAAACCCCCTTCTCCCGAGCTCTCAATCGTTTTCAAACTCATGAAATTAAACCCTCAAAATTTTCTAATTCTGTCCAGACATTTCCGCTTCTGCGGTCCCGCATATGCGGACAAAGTGCCGCTTCTGCGGCTTCCATTTACCATCCCATTTTCCGCTTCTGCGGTCTATGGATCGCTGAAGCGATACCGCTTCTACGAAAATTCGTCCGCTTCTGTGAACCTGACCTTGAGCCCATGCCTTGCTTCTACGGCTCCGCTTCTGCGGTTCCCAAGCCGCAGAAGCGAAAATACCAGAAGGCTGCTGTAAATTTTTCCTTCTAACACCATAACTTGCCCGTTGAGCATCCGAAACACACCCGATGCCCCCGGGACCTCAACCAAAAGTACCAATACCACCTAATACCTCATTCAAACTTGTACCAATCCTTAAAACACCTAAAACAACACCGGAAATCCAATTCAATCAAAGATTCAAGCCTAAGAACTTAAATTCCAACAAAACATTCTTTCGATAAAAAACCTAACCTAACCAAACCTCGCCCGAAAGACCTGAAATTTTACACACACATCCCAAATGACATGACGGAGCTACTGTAACTTCCAGAATTCAAATCCTACCCTCGGATAAAAAACTCTCTATCGAACCGGAAACTTTAACATTTCAAGCCTAAATGAGCTGCGAGCCTCCAAAATACATTCCGAACACGCTCCCAACCTCGAAATCACCTAACGGAGCTAATGGAACCATCAGATTTCCATTCTGAAGTCGTCTTCACACTATTCCAATTTTGGACCATTTTTCAACTCTTAAGCTCTCATTTTGGGACTAAGTGTCCCAAAACACTCCGAATCCTAATACCGAACGTCCCGGCAAACCAAAATAGCAGAAATTAACTTAGGGGAAGCGGTTAATGGGGGATCGGGGTGTAAATTCCAAAAACAACCATCAGGGTTGTTACATCCTCCTACACTTAAACATTCGTTCGTCCTCGAACGAGCATAGAGAACATACCTGAAGTAGTGAAAAGATGAGGGTACTAGATGCGCATATCCTTCTCGGTCTCCCAAGTCGCCTGCTCGGCCGGCTGACCCCGCCACTGAACTTCCACTAAAGCTATGTTCTTTGACCTCAACTTTCTGATCTGCCTGTCCAAAATAGCCACTGGCTCCTAAACATAGGATAGATCCTTGTCTAACTTGACTGAACTGAAGTCCAACACGTGCGACGGATCACCGTGATATCTCCGGAGCATCGAAACATAAAATACCGGATGAACTCCGGCTAGGCTAGGAGGTAAGGCAAGCTCATAAGCAACCTCCCAACTCGCCTCAAGATCTCAAAAGGGCCAATAAACCTCAGACTCAGCTTCCCTTTCTTCCCAAACCTCATGACGCCCTTCATAAGTGAGACCCGAAGTAGAACCCGCTCACCAACCATATATGCAACATCACGGACCTTCTTGTCCGCGTAACTCTTCTGTATGGACTGGGTTGCACGAAGTCTATCCTAAATCACCTTAACCTTCTCCATTGCATCCTGGACCATCTCTGGGCCCAATAGACTGGACTCACCCGGCTCAAACCAACCCACCAGAGATCTACACCTCCTACCATATAACGCATCATATGGGGCCATCTGAATGTTGGACTGATAACTGTTGTTATAAGCAAACTGCGCCAGTGGCAGGAAATGATACCATTACCCTCCAAACTCAATCACGCACGCACGGAGCATATCCTCCAGAATTTGAATAGTGCGCTCAGCTCTCCAGAATCGCGATGTAAACTGATTACCTCTGTATGAGATGATAGAAACTGGAATACCATGCAAACGGACGATCTCCATGATATAAATCTTCGCCAACCTCTCCGATGAATAAGTGGTACACACAGGTATGAAGCGAGCGGGCTTGGTCAGCCGAATCCACAATGACCCAAATAGAATCAAACTTCTTCACGGTCCGTGGGAGTCCAGATACGAAGTCCATGGTGATACGCTCCCACTTCCACTCCGGGATCTCTATCTCGTGAAGCAACCCACCCGGAAGCTGGTGCTAATACTTCACCTGCTGGCAGCTGAGGCATCTAGACACGTAGTCAACTATATCCTTCTTCATCCGCCTCCACCAATAGTTTTGCCTCAAGTCCTGATACATCTTCGCGGCACCCGAATGGATGGAGTACCGCGCGCTATGGGCCTCTGCTAGAATCAACTCTCGAAGACCATCGACATTGGGCACACAAATTCGGCCCTGCATCCTCAATACCCCATCATCCCCGATGGTCACATCCCTGGCATCACCACGCCGAAATCTATCCTGAAGAACAAGCAAGTGAGGGTCATCATATTGCCGCTCCCTGATATGGTCAAATAGGGAAGACCGAGAAACCACATAGGCTAGAACATGACTGGGCTCCAAAAGGTCCAATCTCATGAACTGGCTGGCTAAGGCACGAACATCCATCGCCATAGGTCTCTCTAAGGCTATAAATATGCCAAACTCCCCAAACTCTCCCCCCGGCGAATCAAGGCATCGTCTACCACATTGTCCTTGCCCCGGTGATAAAGAATAGTAATATCATAATCTTTTAACAACTCTAACCATCTCCTCTGACGCATATTTAGGTCCTTCTACTTAAGAAAGTATTGCAAACTCCGATGGTCAGTATAGATATCACAAGGCACCCCATACAAATAATGACTCCAGATCTTCAAGGCATGAACAATAGCAGCTAACTCAAGATCGTGGACATGGTAGTTCTTTTCATGCACCTTCAATTGTCTGGACGCATAGGAAATCACCCTACCATCCTGCATCAACACCACTCCCAGTCCAACCCATGAGGCATCGCAATAAACTTTATAAGGCCCTGAACCGGTAGGCAGCATCAAGACTGGGCTGAAATTAAAGCTATCTTGAGCTTATGGAAGCTCGCCTCACACTCATCTGTCCACAGAAATACGGCACCCTTTTAGGTCAATCTAGTCATAGGGGCCGCTATAGATGAAAACCCCTCCACAAAGCGATGATAATAACCCTCCAAGCCAAGGAAACTGCGAATCCCTATAGCTGAGGAGGGCCTAGGCCAACTCTGCACGGCGTTCACCTTCCTCGAATCCACTCGAATGCCCTCACTCGATACCATGTGGCCTAGGAATGCCGCTGAACTCAGCCAGAACTCACATTTTGAGAACTTTGCTTATAATTCCTTCTCTTTCAGAGTCTGAAGCACTGTCCTCAGGTGCTACTCATGATCTTCCCGACTCCAAAAATATACCAGAATATCATCAATAAAAACGATAACGAATGAGTCAAGATATAGCCTGAATACACTGTGCATCAAATGCATAAAAGTTGCCAGGGCATTAGTCAGCTGAAAAGAAATAACAAGAAACTCGTAATGACCATACCAAGTCTTAAAGGCAGTATTCGGGATATCTGGCTCTCGAATTTTCAAGTGATGGTAACTTGAGCGCAAATCAATCGTGGAAAACACTTGTGCGCCCTGAAGCTGGTCAAACAGATCATCAATACGAGGTAGAGGATAATGGTTCTTCACTGTAACTTTGTTCAACTAGCGATAATGAATGCACATTCGCATAGAACCATCCTTCTTCTTCACAAACAGGACAGGAGCACCCCACGGTGAAATACTGGGTCGAATAAAACCCTTGCCAAGTAATTTCTGCAACTGATCCTTCAACTCCTTCAACTTAGGAGGAGCCATGCGATACGGGGGAATGGAAATAGGCTGAGTGCGCGACAACAGATTAATGCCAAAATCGATATCTCTATCGGGCGGCATGCCCGGAAGCAGCTGGAAACACATCGGGGAAATCCCGTACCACTGGGACTGAATAAACAGAAGGCGTATCAACACTGACATCTCTCACATAAGCTAAATACGTGGCGCACCCCTTCTCAGCCATACGTTGAGCTTTAAGGAAAGAGATAACTCTACCGGGAGTATGATCTAAGGTACCACTCCACTTAATACATGGAAAAACTGGCATAGCCAGCGTCACAGTCTTGCCGTGACAATCAAGAATAGCATGATGGGGCGACAACTAGTCCATGCCCAAAATAATATCAAAATCGACCATACCGAGTAATAATAAATCCACCCTGGTCTCAAAACCATGAATAGTAACCAAACACTACCGGTAAACGGGGTCCACAATAAGAGAATCTCCCACAGGAGTAGAAACATAAATGGGGGCACTCAAAGAATCCCGAGGCACATCCAAATGCGAAGAAAAATAAGAAGACACATACGAATAAGTAGAGCCTGGATCAAATAGAACAGATGCCTCTTTGTGACAAACCAGAATAATACCTGTGATGACGGAATCAGAGGCAACTGCCATAGTGCAAGCAGGAATACAATAATATTTGGTCCAACCCCTCTCACGAGGGCGACCTCTATCTCTCCGGCCCCCTCCCCTGGATGGCTGGGTAGGTGGGGTAGCAGCGGGAGCTAGGACCATAGCCTGAGAACTCTAAGGAGCACGTTGTGGCTGAGCAGTCTGTGAAGGTGCACCCCTCCCAAGTCTAGGGAAATCCCTTACCACATGACGGGTGTCACCACACTTATAGCAAGCTCTGGGAGGATGCGGTGGCTGTGACTAACTAGAACTAGGCCTGCTGGACTGGCCTCTGAAAGCACCCCGCGCAAAAGGCGCGCTAGAAACTGGAGGTGCATAATAAGGCTCATAAGGTGCAGGCAGAGCTGGAGTACTGCCGGCTACTGGCAAAGCTGAATGTACAAGGCAACCAGAATAACCCCTACCATAACGACCTGCTGATGGGGTACGGGCACCAAAGTAGTGACCCGACTCTTGAGATCTCTTGGCCTCCCTCTCCCCTCGCTCCCTGGAGAGCATACCCTCAATCCTCCTAGCAATTGTCACTGCCTGCTGGTAAGGAATATCCATCTCTAACTCTTGAACCATTCTGGACCGGATGGGCGGAATGAGACCCTCGATAAACCTCCAAACTCTCTCCCGAACTGTGGCAACCAAAGCTGGTGCATGTCTTGCCAACCTAGTATAATAGATGGCATACTCTAAAACTGTTATAGCACCCTGAGGCTCTGGGGAACAAACTCTCTCATGAACATGTCTGAGAACTGGGTCCAAGTCAGGGAAACAGCCTCGACTGGACTGTCTATCTCATAAGTATGCCACCAATCATAGGCGACTCCCCAAAGCTGAAAGGCGGTGAAAGAAACCCCGCTAGACTCCACTATGCCCATAGTGCGAAGGATGCGATGACACTCCTCCAAAAATCCCAGGGCGTCATCTGATGCTAGTCCGATGAACACTGGAGGATCATATTTCTTGAACCTCTCCACTCTACGCTGCTCGTCCTCTGAAGTAGCTGACCCATCCTCGTGCTGAACTAGTGCTGCAGGCATTACAGGAATAACCTCTGGGACCTGCTCCATCTGCACTCTCTGCTCAGGAGTGTGGGCTGCGAGAGTCTGGGCCCATCCCCCAGCCTGGGATGTGCTGCAGCGAGGGGAAGCAACCATGCCTGAGCCAAGGTAGTGTACATGCTCATGAACTGAGACAGTGTCTCCTGGAGCACTAGAGTGGTAGTAGCCGTGGTATGTGTGTCAGGTGCCTGGGCTCTAGCCAAATCTACTGGTGGTACCTTGGCGGCGGCTCGCGCAGGTGCTGTGGTTGCACCACGTGCGCGTCCTCGACCTCTACCCCGGCCCCAGCCGCAGCCCTGGCCTTTGACGGTGGTGAACTAGGGTCGTGAACTAAAGATCGGTGAACTAGGGTCGTTACAAGGGGGTGCGAGTGCCTGGTCCTCTCCTATAGCACGTGTCCTCACCATCTGTGAGAGAATAGAAGATAGAAGTTTAGAATTGATGTCAAAATATTGCACGACAAGGAATTCAAAATATGTGAATATTTTTCCTAAACAGTTACATAGCCTCTCGTAGATAAATACAGACGTCTCCGTACCGATCAGCGAGACTCTAGTAAACCGGCATGTGTTCCGTGACTCATATGAACCTAGTGCTCTGATACCAACTTGTCACGACCCTAGTTCACCGATCATGAACATGTCGTGATGGCACCTAGTCCCCACGACCTGGTAAGCCAAATATTGAGAAAAGTATAACAATTGCAGAAAAATAGAGGAAAACCAAATTAAATAACTAAAATTAATTGTATTGGATTCCACTCGGCATGTACAAATCAATAAAACACAAGTCTAACTCTATTCCCAAAGACCGAAAACTCACGGGAAACACAGTCTATAGAAATGTACAGTATGGCTCCAAAACTCCAGAATATTCTAACAAACGAAAGAGAGAAAACTAGATACTAAAGATAGAGTAAGAAGGAGACTCGTTGATCTACGGATGCAGTAGAACTACCTCAAAGTCTCTGTGGTCCTCCTTCCTCACCGATAGTGCGCCTGAGTAGAGGTACCTGAATGATCTGCACATGAAAAAACATACGCAGGAAGGGCATGAGTACACCATAGTGGTACTCAGTAAGAGCAAAGTCTAACCTCGGTTAGGTAGTGATGAGGAAGATCAGGGCCCTACTGAGATAAACATAATAAATAATAAGGTAACGGAAATAATCTAAATAAAGTCTACAACAAAAATCTGAACCGGATAAGTATAGGAGAGCAATAATAGAATGTAATGGTAATAATACAAGTAAATATTGTCCTCAACCAGGATATAGTAGCCGGGGATCTCTTGGTAACCCAAGGATCTCTCGGTATCTTCATTATGTATACTAGGGATCTCTTGGTATCCCGATGATCTCTTGGTATCCTTAATAAGTGAGTCGGGGATCTCTTGGTATCCCGAAGATCTCTTGGTATCCTCAATAAGTGAGTCAGGAATCTCTTAGTATCCCAATGTATATATAGAAACACGTGCCAGGGATCTCTTGGTATCCCGCACCTTCAATCCAGAATAAGTCAAGTACAGAGGGATCTCCCGGGAAGCCGTCCCGTAGTCCCAATTTAAAGCGCACCACAACAACAACTCATAATCTCAAAATAAATACTAACCAGTATAAGTAATTGAAATTTCTAGCCTAACATGCTTCACAGAGTGAAAATAGTACAGTTAAACAATTAAGCAATTAAGTCAACTAAGCATGCTTCTCTAAGCTTGCACATGTCAAAACCTACAGTTTAAAGGAACAAGTAAATAGAAAATCCCCATGTAAATACTCCAAATAGAAACGAATTTACAACAATTTTCTCAAGTGCGTGCTCGTCACCTCACATGCAAGGCATTAAAATATTCAAAACATGTCCTAATGGAAAAAGTAGACAAGCCATTTACCTCGAACCGGCTCAATATCACTATAAACCGCGCCTTTGCCACGAGTATCCGACTCCAAATGGCCAAATCTATTAAATTCAATTACACATCGTAAATAATATTGAAAACAACTGATTCCACTATTAAAATCAAAGGTAGGGCGCGAAAATAGGTAAAATGACCAAAATTCCCCTCTAGCCAACATCTCAGAATTGAAAAATTTTCACATTTTAAAAACTCTCGTGCTCTCACGAGTCTAACCATATAAAAATCTCCAAAATCGGAGGTCAAATGCCCCCTCAAAACCCAATAGTTTGGTCTATGAAGTTTTACCCCAAATTAACCAATTTTTGATCCTAAATTCGAATTCCAATGATGTATTTAGCTATATAATGATGAAATATAATGAAAAGGGATCAAAGAAACGTTACCCAATGATTTTCTCTTCGAAACCCACTCGAAATCGCCTTCTCCTGAACTCTCAATCGATTTTCAAACTAATGAAATTAAACCCTCAAAATTTTCTATTTCTGTCCAAACATTTCTGCTTCTGTGGACAAGGGACCGCTTTTGCGGTCCCCCATATGCGGACAAAGTGCCGCTTTTGCAGCTTCCACTTACCATCCCATTTTCCGCTTCTACGGTCTATGGATCGTTGAAGCGATACCGCTTCTGCGGAAATTCGTCCGCTTCTGCGGACCTGAACTTGAGCCCACGCCTCGCTTCTGCAGATGCCTAGTCGCTTCTGCGGTTCCCAAACCGTAGAAGCAAAAATACCAGAAGCCTGCTGCAAATTTTTCCTTCCAACTCCATAACTTGCCCGTTGAGCATCCGAAACACACCCGAGACCCTGAGACCTCAACCAAAATCACCAATACGACCTAATACCTTATTCAAACTTGTAGCAATCCTTAAAACACCTAAAACAACACCGGAAATCTAATTAAATCAAAGATTCAAGCCTAGGAACTTGAAATTCCAACAAAACACTCTTTCAATAAAAAACCTAACCAAACATCGCCCGAAAGACCTGAAATTGTAAACACACATCCTAAATGACATGGCGGAGCTACTGCAACTTCCAGAATTCAAATCCGACCCTCGGATCAAAAACTCACTATCGAACCAGAAACTTCAGCATTTTAAGCCTAAATGAGCTACGAGCCTCCAAAATACTTTCCGAAAATGCTCCCAACCCTAAAATTACCTAACGGAGCTAACAGAACCATCAGATTTCCATTCTGAGGTTGTCTTCATACTGTTCCAATTTCGGACCATTTTTCAACTTTTAAGCTCTCATTTAGGGACTAAGTGTCCCAAAACACTCCGAATCCTAATATCGAACATCCCGACAAACTAAAATAGCAGAAATGAACTTAGGGGAAACGATTAATAGGGGATCGAGGCGTAAATTCCAAAAATGACCGGCCGGGTCGTTACAGCTAAGTGGTTATTTACTTTTATTACTCACTGAGTTGGAGTACTCACTTTACTCCCTGCTCCTCGTGTGCATATGCAGGTATTTGATCACCGGTAGAGGGTTTTGAGCTGACTAGAGATTTGGTTATCGTAGCTGAGCCAGGTGACTCCAGCGTTGTGGAACCAGATTTCTTCCTTCTGATTCTAAATTTTATTCTATGTATTACACACCTTGTAGTGTATTAAAAATCCTTCTAGATGCTCGTGACTTGTGACACTCCAATTTGGGCTGTATTTGGGTTTTATTCTGCACTTATTAAAGAGATCTTTTGATAGACTGTGGTTATTTAATCCTATTAAAGCTGCTTATTAATGTTAATTATTCTAAAAGGATAAGTTGGGTTAGTTGGATGGCCTCATCCTCATGAGAGGCGCATCATGACCAGTGCGGGGTTTGGGTCATAACACAGCTCCAGTGCATCAGAGTTCAGCACACACTGGAGGGGCAGAACTTAAGGACCTAAGAGTAGAGTGGGAGTGCTTGACATGGTTTTGAAAAGGTTATAATAGGAAAGTAGTATTTGAAAAGACTCGCTATTTTTTGTAAATAGGAAAATTGTTCAGTAAAACTGTTTTAACAAAAGTTGTGTAACAACAAATCACACATAAAGCCAAACAGGTTGAGCAACACTCAGATAATAAACTTTCGTACAGGGGTAATTGGGGCTGGGAACACACAATACAAATAAACATCATCCTTTTCAATTAGGGGAGTAGTTAATAGTGCAAAGAATGAGACATGGATTCAGGGTGCTAATTAGAACATACTGACATAATCAAATATGCTTTGGGGGTTCATAGGGTTAGGGATATCAAATAGTACTAACACTATAGGAACTCCAGAACCAACATAGAATCAAACAACTTAGAGTAACAAAATTTCTTAGCAAAGAAAGATTCATGCTAGAAATTAACTAGCAAGTAAACCAGCATTGAAAGACAAGGTAGAATCAAATTTAAACTAACTACCAGTTCATAAGACATGCTTATTCTAGAAGTTAGAAGACATGACTAGGTGAAGTAATAGGTCCATTACATGTTGAACTGCAAAACAAAAGAGATAAAGAGATTGAGAATATGATGAACTGAAGTAGTATGAAACATATTGGTTTGAGAACATTAATTTAAAATCAGAGCATACCGGTAAAGAGAATAAACAAAAGCTAAAGAATAGGAGAGTGCAATAATTATCTTTGGCTTGCAGCCGACTAATTTAATAACAATAGTAAGTAACAAAGAAAACAGAAGAGCTTTTGAGTGTGAGAGAGATGTGAGCTAATGTTTGTGTCTGTTTAAGACTATAGAAGAGAGAAATATATATATTTTAGTTTGAAATCTAAGTAACATAAGGTAAGAATCAAAAACTACATTAATTGCAAGACTCATAGTAAAATCAATTTGAGTTTATCGCGCCCTTTTTTTCTCGCAAAATCAGATTTATGACATTTGGTATAGGACAACTCATTCCTTTTGGGAATTGGATTTTGCATTTTTGAAGAGTCGACACCTAATGATTTATGATGCATTAGAACACCTTCAAGGTTCATTTCTAAGTTCGTTTGATAATTTGATATAGGGTAAGGGCTTGAAATTCATCCTAAGGGGAAGGTGTTAGGTACCCCTCAAGATCCACTAATGTGGTTCCCAGCCAAATAGTTCTTTGTGAATTTGGGTGCAAATACCATATAAACAAATAAGGCCCAAATTGGATGGGATTTCAATAAACAGATGTTTTAGAAGGGAACAAAGTATGAAAGAGCAATTAAAGCTAATTTTAAAACAAGGAGTTGCAATGCTTTTAAAAGAAAAGGGAAATAAAGGGGGGGAGGGGTCCTATATCTATTTAAAATATAGATCACATCAATGCAATACCCAGTAATCACTCCTCAAAAAAGGGGCTACACGTGGTATTAGCACACCGGTCATCATATCCGTATCTAACCGTTTCCACCCCTTTTAAGGTACTAAAGCGCGGATTGGTCTAGATTGCTATTGCATGCTATTACCCGTCCCATTCCTATCAGTCCCAGAGGAACTTAGAACTACTATTCCTAAAGGGAAGGGATATTAGGCTGATTGGTTTCAAAGGATAAAAGTCTAAGGCGACATATAAAATATATAATATGGTATATAATGGGGAAGCATGTAAATAGACAAAGGATCAAATATACCTCTTCAAGACAAAACACATAAGTAGCATGACTTGCACATACTTTTTAGGTATGACTAAAAATGCTAAGGACGAGGGGAGTTTAATTGCTGAGGCAGACTAGTTTGATACATGACTCAGATAGGAAGTCTGAATCAGGCTTGCCTGCTGGTTGCGTTAGTCAGTAATTAACAAGGCGAAATCAGTTTTTAAGGCTATTATCACCTAACGCTTGCCTAGGTGTTTGAGCACAATCCTATGAACATGATATATATTATTGGTTGAGAGGTATAGCAGAGCAGTGCATTTTTTAACGAACGATTGTGGAAATCTTATAGGCATGCCTTCTAAACCGCATAAAATAAAAGGGAAAACTAATTCAGATCGAACTAATTTTTTAATAATCTCAAACCCTATAGGCAGGATATCTAGTATTGCTCCTTTTTTGTTTCCCTATAGGCATGATTTCTACAAAGGGGTACTAATTTTAAACTTATGGACATGATATCAGATTTTAGCCATTTAGATCCTAAGAACATGGCATCTAAAATGCAGATTTGAACATGTTTGGTATTGTGGCCATTTTTAGTTCCTATAGACATGATTTCTAAATTGCAGGATTAAACATATAGAATCTTGAGTCCTATAGACATGATATCAAAATTACAGAATTAAACATGCAGAATCTTAAGTCCTATAGACATGATTTCTACCCTCCAGCATGCATAACTCCCATCCTTTTTCACTAGCCAACCCTAGTGTTTGTTACAAGAGTTATTACAGACCTAGTAATGAATTACATTAGAAGATAAAAAAAAGAAATTACAATCAGAGGAGGCCAGATTCCTGACTTCATTTCGGAGTTATGGACCAAACCACTTCAAATGCCATTAATTCTAGACCTTTCTCAGACTTGAGTGTGTCAATGTTCCCTAAGGGCCTCAAGAGGGCCCTGGGCAGTGCTCATACCCAAGTTGCATAATCAGAATAGAGATGAGTGCAGCGTGGAAATGCCATCCCATATGTGTCCAAGTTCAGAGGGAGCTCATGGGTCATAAGGCAAGGTTCACATAAGAGGGGTAGAACGTAAATCTAAGAAGGTAGTGGAAGTGCAGGAATAGAGTTTTAAAAATGAGGGGGAAAGGAGAAGTTTATAGGGTGGTATGGGAATAATTACAGAGTTCATTACTTCATAAAAAGGGGAGCAGGGGTTGGGAGTTCATAGAAAATAGCCTATGTACCTAGGCAAGGGTCAGATTAGGGCATGCACAGCAATAGAAGATGCTAGCATGCCTATAAGCTCACCAGAACAACTAGAAAAACATAGAGGTTATGATCCCATGAGGATGAAGCTTGGGTCATGGGAAACAATGATCAATGTTTCCATGACCCATACCAAACATAGATACTAAACACATTAGGGGGTGTGGATTTAAGGCTCAAAAATAAGGAAGGAAATCAATTTATAGGCATAATGGTTATTGCCATAAAAGGAGCAGTAAAACATCGAGTAAGTAATTAAGTCTAAGTACAAGAATGTACTAATTTTGGGAAGGGATTCAGTAAGATAAAACAAGGAAAGGAATCAATTAAACTTAACAGACGAGTGCGATCAGAATTCCATAAAGAAAGCTTTGAAATCAATCTAGAGTTGAAGATCATTCAACAAGGACATTCAGCATATAAATAGAATGCATAAACATTAGGCATGCGAGGCCAGATTATGGCAAAGAGAAGCAGTATACAGTAACAAACACAAAGTCAGTAGAGAGAAGAGAGAATATCAGAAGCGTGCAGAGCGTCAAGTAAAATACCCTTTAGAAAACGTAGTCAATTTTCAATGATAGCACGAAACCATAATCACATAAAAAATTAGATGTTGAAACAAAAAGGATTTCAAATGAAGCCGAGCAACTTCAAACAGATGAATTGCAAAAGCATTCTCAGAAACTCGAATAGGCCCCAAAGAATTAGGGTTTTTGAAACCAATCGAGTCTAGAGATGATGAACAACTAATCCAAACAAATAAGTAGTCCCCAGGAACTCTAATAAACACCAAAATTAGGGTTTTCAACACCAATTGAGCCTAGAGATAATAAACAAGTAAATCAAACAAATAGGTACAAATGGACTATGAAAACTTAGAAGACATTAGGTTTTTTTATCATGCAAACTCAGAGAGCGGAACAAATATGAGAAAACATAGCAGAACATGGCAAAAATCAGAGAAAGTTTCGAAATAACTTAACCAAAACACCCTAATCGAAAAGATAAAGAGCTTTTGAAAGCAGGGTTTTAAAAGAAACTTCGAGAAACATGCTTAGGAGTTTAAAGCACACATAGACTCGAATAAGATCAAGAAAATGAAAGAACCTTATAGCTAAGGGTTTTAGAAGAACCCAAAAACAACGAGAAGGCCTTGAAAACCATCAATCTAACCAAGAGAGTCAAAGATCTAACTCGAATGGTCATAGCTGGCCGGAGAAACGCCACAAATGACCGGAAAATAGCCATGAACTAACTTTGAACAAAGGATGGACGAAAGTTCTTCATTATCTGGCCTTGAAAACATAAGAACAAACACAAAGAAGCCATGGAAGGTCTGCATAAGGTTTCAAATGACCGCATGAGGCCATAGATTAGGGAGGAGTGGGGTGGCATCGGCTAGGGTTTGAGGGTGGTATAGAGAGGATTTGAAAGACGAGGGGAATTCAGAGGTGGCGTGTTGTGAGGAATGATAGGTTTTAGGGGGGTCGTTTGGGCTTAATTAGGTATGGGCAGCCATTGATCAACGACTGGATTTAAAAGGTTAGGTGGGGTATCCGCGTATGGATTAGTTTAATTAGGTTTGGGTCGGGGTTTAGTAGGAATTGGTCCAGGGAATTGGGATTCAAATTGATATTATATTTTAGGCTAAAATTGAAATGTAATTGGGCTATTGTTTAAATAGCTAATTTTCCCTTTTAAAATTATAAAAAATTGTAAAATAACTCCCTTAAATAAATTAAAGAAGCTAAAATGATTTATAGTGTATAATTAGTTATTTAAAAATACCCGACCTAATTTTGTGAATATAAAACGTAGTTAAATCCAATCGGGGGCTAATATTGCAATTCTAGCTTAAAACTACCAAATGAATTTGTAAAACTATGCAAAAATTATATTAACTATATTTTAGTATAATATGAGAATCCAATAAATGTATCACCAAAAATAATAATTTGCTAATGATAATTGCACCAAAAATGATAATTTGGTAATTAACAATCTCTGATAATTGAGAAAAAAATAATAAGATGTTTGGACATGCTTATATATGCACCCATCTGATATTTTGAGAGTATTTTGCATATAAAATATACATAGGAAAAAATTGTGTATCAGTAGCTGCCCCTCTTTACCCGAGAAGGATGAAAGAGTTCTCGGGTAGAGATATGATGGCCAAATTTTGACCGAACGACATGGTTTGAAGAAGATAGGCCGCGGTCGGACTTCTGAGCTACCTACATATCCCTGATTTTACAGGAATCATTCCATATATAGTTCAGGATCCGTCGGCGGAGTACGCTGACAGGTATCTTCCAAGAATAGACGCAATGTTTTGGTCAAGGTAGGTGAAAGGCTTACGAGAGGGGTCAGGTTTGATGTGGCTTCGGGCACTGGAGTGGAAATTCTCCTGCCGGGACGGTTGTTGTTTGTTGGTTTACCTACAAATTAGTAATGCAAGAATATATTGTGCATAGATTTAATCATGATGAAATTTCCCATCGGACCATGAGGATTGTCTTCGGACAGTTAGAATGATGTCCTTAGACCAAGATATCCTAGGCCATGAAACGTATAATAAAGGATTCACAGGCCATGAAATGATGCTCTCAGGCTATGAGGATGATGCTTCTGAACCATGATGCCTTTGAATATTGATATGCAAAAGATTAAAAGGGGTCCTCAGGCTATGACATGGCGTTCTCGGGCTATGAAAATGGTACCTCCGAACAATGACGCCTTCGGAGGATTTGATGATTTTTTGGCCCATGAGATGCAGTATCATGTGGCGATCTTTCAGTTGTGCAATGTGGCGATCTTTCAACTGTGCAATATGGCGATCTTTCAGTCGTGCAATGTGGCAATATTTCAGCAATACAATGTGACGATCTTTTAGTCGTACAAACGCAGAGGGAGGTAAAACTTAACCTCGGAAGATAGAAAGGTAGCCTTATGCAATGCAGAAGATACAGATAGAGACAATGGTTAGTCACGGAAGGCAGAATGGTAGCCTTATGCAAGTTGGAAGGCAGAATGGTAGCCTTATGCAATGCAGAAAATGCAGATGGAGACATTGTTTAGTCTTGGAAGGAAAAATGGTAGCCTTATGCAATGCAGAGAATGCAAATGGAGACAACGTTTAGTCTCGGAAGGCAAAATAGTAGCCTTATGCAAGTTGGAAGGCAGAATAGTAGCCTTATGCAATGTAGAAAATATAGATGGAGACAACATTTAGTCACGGAAGGAATAATAGTAGCCCTATGCAAGTTGGAAAGCAGAATGGTAGCCTTATGCAGTGCAGAGAATGCAGATGGAGACAACATTTAGTATCGGAAGGCAAAATAGTTGCCTTATGCAAGTTGGAAGGAAAAATGGTAGCCTTATGCAAGGAATAAAAGGGCAAATGGAAATAAAGCTTTGTTAGCTGATAACAGATTGTGATATCATGAATGTGGGACACTGTGACACATGGAATATAACTAGTGGGTGTGGATAGCAAATGTGGGTAAACGTAATGGCTTTGAGAGTTGTATTCCTGAACAATGTTTGTGAGTGTATAGTGTGCTCGATGATCAAGTGCCTGCATCCTAAGAAAAATTGTAAGTTTTGTAAGGAGGGGGAGGTTAGTTCGTAGTCGACCTTTTTGGCTTTGATCTGGTGGTACTGTATGTATAATTAGGGTAGTGTTACTAAACAAAACAATTTCAATAAATAAATATGCATGATTTTGTGAAAGTATGACATAAATGTATAATAAATAGTTTTTTAGATGAACCGACGACTGTGACGTGGTTTGAGACATTGAAACCTTTCCTGCTATGAAATTTTTAGGGTCCTCCTCGAAATTCTGCCCTAGTTTGATGGGTTGATGCTTCTGACTACTGGTCGTGTGACGATCGACTGAAATTACTTCAGAATTTTGAGAGTCCTCCTCAAAATTCTGCCCCAGTTTCCAAATTTAGGGGAAATGAAAGTTTTATTTAATTGTGACCGAACCGATAAGGAAGCCTACGTAGCCCCTCTTAAACGAGAATCAGGTCAGACGTAGTTCAAATTACATCACATAAGGAAAGCAAAAATATTACACATAATAATGCTTGGCAGCATCTGAATTTATTGGTTTGGCCAGATCTTTCTGACCATTTATGCAAGGATGAGGGATCCTCTTGTCAAAACCCGGTGAACCATGTATGGACCCTGCCAGTTGGGAGAGAACTTCCCTTTGGCTTCATCCTGATGGGGAAAAATTTTCTTTAATACCATTTACCCTGGTGTGAACTGTCAGGGCTGACTCTCTTGTTGAAGGCTCTAGACATTCTGTTATGATAAAGTTGAACATGACAAACTACATTCATTCTTTTACCATCTATGAGAGTTAGTTGATCGTAACGATTCTTCACCCATTCTGCTTCATCGAGCTCGACTTCTTATATGATCCTTAGGGAAGAAATTTCTACTTTGGTAGGAATGACGGGTTCTGTACCATAAACCAACATATGGGGGTTTGCCCCAGTTGACGTGCGAACTATGGTGCAATATCCTAACCGAGAAAATGATAACTTCTCATGCCACTGTTTATGCTTCTTTATATTTTTCCTCAATATCTTCTTGATATGTTTATTGGCGGCTTCCACGGCTCCGTTCATTTGAGGCTTGTAGGTTGTAGAATTCTTGTGTCTGATCTTGACTGTTTTGCACATATATCTCATCAATTCGTTGTTGAGGTCGGAGCCATTATCAGTAATAATTAACTCTTGAATCCCGAATCGACAAACAATGCGGTCGCGGACAAAGTCTTCCACGACCTCTTAGTCACTGGTATGTAAGATGCAGCTTCGACCCATTTGGTGAAATAGTTGATTTCTACTAGAATAAAAATGTGTCTGTTTGAAGCGGCAGGCTCAACTGGTCCAATAACGTCCATTCCCCATGCGGCGAACGGCCACAGCGAGCTTATTGCATTAAGCTCATTTGGAGGCACCTTTATCATGTTTGCATGTATCTGATAGCGATGGCATTTCTGAACATACTGGATGCAGTCTGTTTCTATAGTCATCCAAAAGTAACCAGCCCGGATTCGTCTTTTCTAAGACAAAACCGTTCATATGTGAACCACAGGTCCCAGCATGAATTTTCTCTAGCTGCTTGGATGCTTCCTTTTCGTCGACACACCTTAGTAGTACCAAATCAGGAGTCCTACTATACAGGATTCCTCCCCTGTGGAAGAAATTGTTGGATAATCAATGCAGTGTGCGTTTCTAAATATGATTGGCAAGCTCCGGGTACTCTGCTTTTGCCAAATATTCCTTGATATCATTAAACCAAGGTTTTCCATCTACTTCCTATTCAACATGGGCAGAGTAAGCCGGCTAATTATGAATTTTCACCGGAATGGGATCAATGAAATTCTTATTCGGATGTTGTATCATAGATTATATGGTAGCTAATACATTGGCGAACTCATTCTAAATTTTGGGAACACGTCGGAATTCTGTTTTTGTGAACCTCTTTCTCAATTCTTGTACCTGATGTAGAAAATGGAGTATCTTGGTGTTCTTGGTTGCCCACTCTTCTCGTACCTAATGTATAAGCAAGTCTGAATCTCCAATTACTAGTTACTCTTGCACGTTCATGTCAATGACCATTTTGAGCCCTAGAATGCAGGCTTCGTACTCGGCCATATTGTTGGTGCAAAGGAATCTGAGCTTGGTAGACACCATATAATGCTGACTGATTTCCGACACCAAGACTGCTCCTATGCCAACTCCTTTGAAATTTGCTACTCCATCGAAAAACATTCTCCAACCATCATAGGATTCTGCAATGTCTTCTCCTATGAACGATACCTCTTCATCGGGAAAATATGTTTTCAAAGGTTCATATTCTCCATCCACATGGTTTTCAGCAAGATGGTTTGCTAATGCTTGTCCTTTGACCGCCTTCTAAGTTACGTACACAATGTCGAATTCACTCAGTAGGATTTGTCACTTGGCTAACTTTCCAGTGGGCATGGGTTTCTGAATGATGTACTTTAAAGGATCCATCCTTGACATGAGATATGTGGTATAGGAATAGAAGTAATGACTCAGCTTCTGGGCCACCCAAGTCAGAGCATAGCAGTTGCTCTCTAGCATAGAATACCAGGCTTCGTAGGGAGTGAACTTCTTGCTGAGATAGTAAATGGCATGTTCCTTTCTCCCTGTTTCATCATGCTGCCCCAAAATGCAGCCGAAGGCTCCATCTAGTACTGTGATATAGAGTAATCGGGGTCTACCTGGCTCGGGCGGGACCAAAGCTGGTGGTGTTGACAGGTATTCGTTGATTCTGTCGAAAGCTTTTCGGCAGTCATTGTAGACGTGTAATTTTTTATCCTCCCTAAGAGTTTGTATATTTTAGCATGTAAATATTTAATTTAGGCCTAATATAGCTATTTTAACTATTTTTGACTTATTTACATTATTTCCATCATAAAAAGGGAAAATTACAAAAAATATTTTAGTTTACGTATCTTTTGCAAACTTAAATAAAAAAATACAAAAATAGTATTTTATCTTTATTTTTATATAATCTTAAAAAAACAAAAAAATAGTTTTATGTTTTATAGTTTATTTTAATTAATTAAAATTAATTTTATATTTTTATATTATAATTTTAGAAGCAGAAAATTAGTTTTAGGTGGGTTTAGCCCGTTTTTATAAATCTTGTGGTCCATTTTTCTATTCTTTGGCTCAATTCCCTAGCCCATAATTCCTAGGCCTATACCTCTAACATAATCTCTACCCCTATATATAGTATCTAACATCTAAAATAAACCTACACCCAAACATCCCAATCAGCCGCAATACAATTGGTAAAGATCAGAGAAAAAAAATATGTCTAAGACCTAGGAGCCTAAGGAGTTAGATCGGGTTTTCTATTTTTTTGGAAGCTAACTTCATCTTCTCCATGAAGTGAAGAGCAGCAGAACCCTAGCGACAAAATCCCTTACCCCTTGCATAACCAGCTATTTTTTATCAAAAGCAGACCATACACAAAAAATAACCTTCAGCAGTGTCTTCTTCTTCAAAAAGGAGCATCCATGAGAGAACCTTAACGCTACTCAACCATCCCCGCCGGAAGACGACCAACCATGTAACCCATCGCCACACAGCAAAAAACCACACCTCCGGTCTCTAACTATCGACGGCGTCAAGCAGCACCCAAAAATGACCAGGTCTGGACGGAAACAGGCCGGCGCTGTCTCTGTCGAACGTCGAGATCCGGCAAATATTTCGACACCACTATTCTAGTGTTCTTCATTTCTATGTCAAACAGGTTTAGATCTAACAATTTCGTCATCTTCGTGGTAGTAATTCAGTTTTGAGGTCTGGATTTATGTCCGTTCGGGGTCGCCGAAATTCCAATTGAAGTTTCGGGCGAGGTTCATCTGCGTGTTCTTGCTACATTGAGGTCCATTTCTACTTAAGATCTTTATTTTGTGCATTGCTTGATGTATAATGTTGCTAAGTTTATGTTACTTGTATACTTTTTATATGTGTATGTGGTGATTCGTTCTTAATTTGAGAGTTGTTGTGACGCTGATTTTCAGTTTCTCTTGTTAGCATTGCAACTACAATTTAGTAGTAACAATTGCTCACTTGTTTGTTTTAAGTTATTTGCTTTACAACTCTATTGAATAGGATTTTATTAGAATTAGGTAATGAAGAAGAATTAATATCATGTTTATGGGTCAAGTGTTGAGTCTTACAAGATTAACGTGGGTCCTGGTTGCTGGTTATCCTTAGCAGCTATTACTGAAATTGCTTGACTTGCCCCATGCGCAGAAAAGAAAACACCATTGTGTTTATGTCTGTTGTGCATTGTCCAATGTGAGAATAACATCTCCTCTAAGCTGTACATCTTCTGGCAGCATCACCAGATCCTATTTTTAACCTAGAAGAGGAGACTAACAATTCCATTGTTTTAAGCTTTAAGAGTAGTGTGGTACCGGTAATTCTTTTGTTTGTTTGGCTTAAGATTTAAGAGTAGTGTGGTACTGGTAGGAAAGGCAAATTAATCTGTTAGCAGCGGAATGAATTGTTTTTAGTTTTTGAGATCGAATGAGGTGCGCCATGACAAACAAAAATGATAATTGCATGGCCCTCATTTTAATGAGTCTTGTATTGATCCTTAGAGTTCGAGGTGCGCCATTTAGTTGAATTTCCATGTCCTTTGCAAAGTTAACAACGCGTTAGTTGTTTTAGGTACGTTATTTACTAATTTTACCTTCTTAAACTCGGGTGTGCATTTCATGTGACCTAAATCCAAATCCCAAAATGTTGAATAAGATGTGTTCCGGATTGCGGGTGCATTTCATGTGACGCGATCCAAAGACATATTTTAAACAACGTTCAACATTCTTTAAAATTAATTAAAAAGCAATTAAAAAGTAAAATGCACATAGGTTTCAAAGTGTATTAAAATTAGATAATTAAGCCGAATATAACAGTTGAGTGACCGCGCTAGAACTATGGAACTCGGGAATGCCTAACACCTTCTCCCGGGTTAATAGAATTCCTTACTCGGATTTCTGGTTCGCGGACTGTTAAATAGAGTCAACTTTTCATCAACGCGGGATTGAACCAGGTGACTTAGGACACCGTAAATCTCCCAAGTGGCGACTCTGAATCCTTAATAATAAATTCCGTTTCGATTGTCACTTCAAGTTGGAAATAACTCCCCTTATTATATCCCTTCCGGGGGTGTAGAAAAAGGAGGTGTGACAGCTCTGGCGACTCTGCTGGGGAACAGAACCCAGAGCTTTTGGTTCAGTGTATAGAATTCAAACTCGGTTAAATTTTTATATTTGGCTTTATCTGATTTTCTTACATGTTTGGGCTTAATGTGCGAAATGTTTTACCACTTTGATATTTGGTGAATTGTATATATAAATTGCTAAGAAAATCATCCTCTCTCTGAGTCTTCTACATCATGGAGTGACTTCTCTTCTGTTTAGAGTCTTTTCCCGTTTAGAACAAGGTTCGGACAAGTTGCTAAGCCGACGGAGCTTCTGTATCCCCGGTACGCTGCCCCCCTTCGGCCTGAGTTATCCGCTAGGTTAAGCCAGGTATAGAATAATAAACCTAGGTTTTAAACGTACAATAACAAAACCTCATACCGGATCCCTAGTAGGAACGCTTGTTTGCATCATGTGCATTTGACTTAGGGGACTCAACACAGGGGTTGGGTCCGTCTAGGACAGGTGTAACCAAAATAACAGACCATCTTGATGCATCCTATGTGCTACATGTTGCATTTATTTAAGGATAAAAGAGTCATTTGTTGGACCAAGGATAGCTAAGGGCAAATGAAAAAAAAATGAATGAAAAAAATAGTGAAAAATGAAAAAAAAAAAAAAAAGAGCTTGAAAATTGAAAAAACAAATTGCACTTTTTCATCATTTTTCGAAAATTAGAAAAAAATAGAAAAAGAAAATCCAAAAAGATTTTGCATGTTTCATCCTTTTTCAAGAAAAAACAAAATATATTTTCTCTATATTAGTTTTTTTTTCTCGACCGTATCCAATCTGCCCGAACTACGCGAACCTGATTCTCGTCTCTCTAGACGGGATACGTAGGCAACCCACATGGAGTCCGGTCTTCCTAGTAAATCTTAGATTCTTGGCTTTGTGGGGTCTTAGCCAAATCTTGCAATTTTAGCCACCTTTAGCCACATAGGTTAGTTTTAGAAAAATAGTAACAATCTTGTCCTGCATGTGTCCAACAAAAAAGATTGTTGTCTCACATTGTTTTCTAGGTCCTTAACTTTATTTGGCCTTAATCTTCTATGTCTTTCGTGGCATTGCTGAATTTATCAGGTTGCAAAAAGGAACTATTTTTTGGAAAACAAGTGTACAGTTTTGTTATGAAGTTGGGCTTTGATTATGGAAATGTCCTCATTCAATCGGCTTTGATTGATATGTATGGGAAAATGATGACATTGAAAATATCAGTTTTTTTTATTTCAGAGCTCCCTCAAAATAAGCCTCGAATTTTGTAATTCAATGATGTCATCTTTGCTACATCTTGGTGTCCCCAAGATATTTTTGAGCTGTTCCGTTGGATGGTTTGTGAAAATATAGGATTTGATGAAGTGAGTCTGTCCTTAGCAATAAAGGAATTATCATTGTATAGCTACGATTTGTTGAATTTCTATGTAATCAAATCAGGTTTTGATTTTAAGATTATGGTATTATGTTCTCTGATTGATGCATATTCAAGATCTGGACAGATTAGGTACTCTCAGAAGATTTTGAAGAATTTCCTTCTCCTAATATCATTTGTTTCACTTTAATAATTAATACATATGCTCGAAAGGAATGAGAAGTGAATGCCTCGAATTGTTTGAAGAAATGATCCAAAAAGGTGTAAAACCAGATGAAGTAACATTATTGTGTATGCTATTGGGCTACAACCATTCAAGTTTAGTTGAAGAGGGGAAAAGGATTTTTGAGTTACTAAGACTTCACGGGGTTTTCCAGACAGGCGGCACTATTCCTGTATGGTGGATCTTCTGGGCCGTGCAGGTTTAGTCATTAAGGCGGAAGAGTTGCTAAACCACGCATCATCGACAGGAGATTCTGTGATTTGGAGCTCACTTTTGCGAAGTTGCAGGATTCATCAAAATGAGCATGTTGGAAGGAGAACAGCTACAAATTAATGGGGCTTGAGCCAGGGGATCCTTCAGTTTGGTTACAGGCTTCAAATTTTTATTCTGAAATTGGGAAGTTTGAGACTGCAATATATTCGAGAGGTTGCAGTTGCGAGGAAGACAAGCAGAGATATTGGCTATAGTTTAGTTCGCGACTGTATAAGCTTTTTTCTTGAAAAATGTATATCTATCAGAATGGACACTTCCTCTAATTTTATACTTTTATGTTAGAGCTACATGTGTATATGCAAGAAGGAAAATATCCTAGTGGCAAAATAGGTCTTACAGGCAGCTGTGAGTTCTTCTAATTAGTTTAATGCAAGCAAATGATAATATATGTTGAAGATTTGCTTTGAGTACAGATTACCATCTTAAATTGATTCATATAATTCAGTCCATTATGATTAGATTACTATAACTTGTGTGATTTTGTATAGGTAACTAGCTGGGTAGAGATCATGGTTTTGGTCTAGGTAATTCAGCACTTTGAAATGGTCTTTGCTGCTGCAAAATTTGCAGGCTGGTTTCCCTCAAACGAGAATGATTATCCCAAAGTTAGTCATGCAGGATTTGGTCTAGTTTTAGGAGAAGCCGGGGAACGGTTCCGTAGGTGAAGTATTGAGGTTGGTTTCAGAGCCATAGCTGAGGCCCTTGGTTTGGCCGCTGTAAAGGCAATTGTAGCCATCACTGCCATTATTGTTGGAGGACGTCTCCTTTTGTGGCCTGTTTATAAGCAGATTGCAGAAAACCAAAATGTAGAAATGTTTTCAGCAAACACGCTTCTTGTTATCCTTGGGACTTGTCTTCTGACATCCAGGGCTAGCCTCTCAATGGCTTTGGGTGCATTTTTAGCTGGTTTTCTTCTGGCAGAAACTGAATTCTAGTTGCAAGTTGAATCAGATATTGCTTCATATCGTGGACTCCTATTAGGTCTCTTTTTCATGACGGTTGGAATGTCTATTGATCCCAAGCTTCTTCTTTCAAACTTTCCAGTTTTTATGTACTCATTGGGACATCTAATTAGTGGCAAGACCATCTTGGTTGCATTAGTTGGTAATCTGTTTCGTATTTTAATTGTATCGGCAATAAGAGTCGGTCTCCTACTTGCTCCTGGTGGACAGTTTGCCTTTGTAGCTTTGGTAAAGCTGTTAACCAGGGTATATTTTCTCATCAGTTGTCATCTCTGCTATTTTCTTATGGTTGGAATTTAAATGGCCCGCACGCCATATCTAGGTGCTGGAGGCCAATTAATATTATCTCGTTTTGAGCTGCATGATGTGTGAAGTTTATTGCCTTTTGAAAGTGAGACAGGTGATTTGCAGGATCATATCATTATTTGTGGATTTGGTCGTGTTGGACAGATCATTGCCGAACTTCTCTCCAGGCGACTGATTTCGTTTGTTGCACTTGATGTGCGAAGTGAACGAGTTGCAGTTGGTCGTGCACTTGACCTTCCTGTATAATTTGGTGATTCTAGTAGCCGAGAGGTTCTACATATAGTTGGAGCTGAGAGAGCATGTCCTGCAGCAATAACATTAGATAATCCGGGTGCAAATTAGAGAACTATTTGGGCCTTGAGCAAGTACTTTCCCAATGTGAAAACATTTGTACGTGCTCATGATGTCGATCATGGCCTCAATCTAGAAAAGGCTGGAGCAACAACGGTTGTGCCTGAGACCTTGGAACCAAGCCTGTCGTTGGCCACTTCTATCCTTGCACAAGCTAAGCTGCCAATGCCAGAGATAGCGGCAACAATCAACGAGTTTAGGTCCCTCCACCTCTCTGTGCTTACTGAGCTATGTGAAACTAGTGGAAGTTCTCTAGGCGATGGATTTTCTCGTGTGGTGAATAAAGGCAAAGTTCAGCCTCCAGATTTTTCGGATGAGAACCAATTCAGTGAAGGAACATTAGCAATATGATAGGGAAGATACTCCTTATAAGTGTATAGTGTTTTACTTAACCCTTGTTCTTGAAAATTGTCACGACCCAAACCCCGCTCCGGTCATGATGGCGCTTTTCGTGAAGACAGGGCTAGCCAACCAACCTTATTTGCCTCTTTCAAAAATAGATAAACATGAATTAACAACTTCAAAAATGATTCAATAATATTACTTAGCGGAAGTACAACCAAACATAACCCAATCCGGGGTGTCACAAGTCACGAGCATCTATAAGAATATAATTCCACCTTACAAGTCTCAAAATACGCTGAACAGAAATAGTGAATAACATAGAAAGACAGAGGTGTTGCGAACTTTGGCAGTCACCTCACTAAAACCTCTACAACTCTGCCTCCACGCAGCCAATACCCACTACCTGGTGAATAAATACCAGCAACTGCATGCGAGATGCAGGGAGTAAAGTGAGTACTCCAACTCAGTGAGTAATAAAAGTGAATAATAACTGAGCAGCAAGAAATCACGTAAAGCAACCAACATGCGGTATAGAAGCCGGGTACAATTTTTCTGATAAAATAGTGAAATCTTTAGAAATAACTTAGCTCAGTTCAAATCTATTTTGAAAATGGTCTTTTCAATAATTACGAAAACGATTTCAAAACAGTTAGTGCTGATAAGCACAGAAAATCCGCCCCTCGGGCACAAATACCACAGTATAATAGGTAAAAAGACAAGTAAATATACAAGGTGAGAACATCAAAGTTCACCCCTCGAGCAATACCACAAAAATAGTTCTGGCTCCTCGCGCATGGTTTATGTTCCTGGTCAGTCATTATTACCTGACCAAAATGCGTATTACAGTGTCATTGTTACCATTGGTCAGTCATTGTTACCTGACTGGTCAGTTATTGTAACCTGACCAAAACACGTATAACAGTGCCATTGTTACTACTGTCTAAAATTTTTCCGCTCTAGATGGGTACCCGCGCTCACTGGGGGTGTACAGACTCCGAAAGGGGCCCCTTATGGCCCAATCGCAATATCAAGCCACCTCGTGGCATATAAAACAAGGCCTGAAAGCCTTCTCACATCACACTCGAGGCCTGAAAGCCTCCTCACATAACACTCGAGGCCTAAAAGCCTCCTCATATATCACTCGAGGCCTGAAAGCCTCCTCACATCACGCTTAAGGCCTGAAAGCCTCGCTCAGTCCAGAAAATATCATAAGCCCCTCGGGCATCAATAAAATAGTAGTGCTCAGCTCAAACAACAGTGGAAATATCATTTAAGTCTCAAAGATCAATTAAAATGGTTGAGTTTATAAAAACAGTATAATCAACAGGAATGAGTTCAACTAGTATGTCAAATAGTGAGGAAAGAGTGATAAAAATCCCCGAAGGGTTCAAATAATTGGACGAAACCTAAATATGGAAATCAACCCAAATCATGACACTAACAAATATGTTCCAATCAAATACGCGGTAAAAATCATCAATCGGGACGGACCAAGTCACAATCCCCAATGGTGCTCTACCCTGCGCTCGCTATCCGGTGTGTAAGTCACCTCAATATAGCACTATGGTGTGCAAATCTGGGGTTTCAAACCCCCAGGATATCATTTACAATCACTACTCACCTCGATCCGGTAAAATCTCTAGCTCGCGACGCATTTGCTCCTCAAATCGGCCTCCACGCGAGTCGAATCTAATCAAAATCAGAGCGAATACATCACAATATGCTAAGGGAACAAAGCCCAAGCGAAAACAATCATTAACGGGCACAATTCCCGAAATTACCAAAACCTGAACCCCAGGCCCACTCCTTGAATCTCAAAAATTTTTACATCAATAGGTTCCTTATCTCGCCACGAGTTCATACATGCCAAGAACTCTCAAATCCGAGCTCAAATGACCTATCAAATCCCAATTTGAAATGTCAAAAACCCAAGCCCTAGTTCATAAATTTTAGGCTTAATTTCCATGAATTTCTAGGTTAATTTCACATAATAATTATGTTTTAACTCATAAAACTTACCTCCGATCAATTCCAGTTGAAACCCTCTTCAATGGCTCCCAAAAGCTCTCAAGATGTTCAATAATAGAGGAAAATTACTTAGGCTCGCGGATGAAATATTATTAAAACCCATTCTGCCCAGACCTCATTTCCGCTTCTGCGTCTTCCACGCCGCATATGTGATACCGCTTATGTGGTCCTTCCCTCTGCTTTTACGAAAAAATCACTTAACGCCCCCGGCCGCATTTGCGGTCAAATCCCGCGTCTGCGGCTTCCGCTTTTACGGTCCAATGTCCGCTTATGCGGACATACACTTAAAGCCATGGCCGCATCTGCGGCTCCGCAGGTGCGGCTCCCTATCTGCATTTGCGGTCCAACCAAACTTCAACATTTTTCACTTTTGTGGCCTTCTCCTCCGCTCCTGCTTTCCCATAACAGTAGATGCGAAAATACCAGATACCAGCAGACCTTAACCATGCAAAATTTCTAAAACTCTCCATTTAACCATCCGAACTCACCCCGAGGCCCTCGGGACCTCAACCAAAAATACAAATATGATCCAATATCTTATTCAAACTTGCTCCAATCATCAAAACACCATGATTAACACTAAAACCACCAAATTACATCAAATCCAAGCCTAAGTTCTTCAATTCTTCCGAAACTCGCATTCGATCAAAAACTCAACCAAATCACCTTCGAATTACCTAAAATTTTGCACACGCATCCCAAATCACTAACAAAGCTACTGCAACGCTCGAAATTTTATTCTGACCCCCGGATCAAAATCTCACCTATCAACCGGAAATCGCCAAAATGCTAACTTCGCCTATTCAAGCCTAATTCTACACCGGACCTCCAAAATAAAATCCGATCACACTCCTAAGTCACAAATCATCCCCCGAAGCTAACCGAATCACCAGAAATCACATCCGAGCCCTATAACTCATAAGTCAACCTCCGGTTAACTTTTCCAAATCAAGCCTTCCCTAAAGAGACTAAGTGTCTCATTTTCTACCAAAACCAATCCAAATCAACTGTAACACACCAAGTACTGATAATGAAACATGAGGAAGCATAAAATGGAGAAAACATGGCAGTAACTCCTGAGACGATGGGTCGGGTCGTCATAAAAATTGTACAAAAGAAATATGTTACGCAGAGTGTGTCAGGCTAGTTAAGTTCGTTGAGTCTTTTATTATTGTGTTTCCTATTTTGTATTTGAAAAAGATATGTAATAAGTAAAAAATCCAAAAAAAAGAGAGATTTTATGCTTTTACATTTCTGTTCGATATTTTCTTTAGAATACTAACTCTAGAAGTTCAAGAATCTTTTGTGGTTTTCTTTAGGAAACTAATATCTAGAGCTTAAATTAACAATCTTTTACTTTAGTACAATAAGTTTAAAAATGCAAAACAAAAAATAAAAAAAGAAGAAAATTTTCTTTTAATACCTCTTTAAAAAGTTTTCTTTAAGGTATTTAATTCCAAAAATTCAAAAAGAATGTCTTTTGAGGTGTTTCTTTGGAAAAGTAATGAAAAATAAAAAAATATTCTTTTATTTTCCCAAGAACTTTAGAACATTATGCATAGAAGAAAAAACATATTTTATTTTTATCTTTAAAGTTTCTTTCTTAGGTTATAAAAAAAACCGAAATCAAAAAATATTTTTTATTTTGTTAAATTCTCGTTTCGAAGTCTTTTTTCAGGGGAATCAAGTGAAAATTTGAAATATTTTTCTTTATTTTATTGTTTGGACTTCATTTCAGAAAAAAAGAATCAAAAAATATTTTTATCTTCTAGGATATTTCCTTAATAGAGTATTTATTTCAAAAAGATAAAAAATAAACATGCCCGTTAAGATTGAGTTTAGAATAGGTCATAGAACGTTAAGTCTAGAAAATTCAAAAAAAAAAGGATTTGCTGGTTTTATTTATCTTTTCTCGTCGGAGTAGTCAAGGTAAAAAAGAAAAAAGGAGAATGTCAGTTTGCTTACTTTATTCCCATTCTTCCAGAACTACGCAAAGATCTGATTCATACGGGTCATGATACGTAGGTAACCTACATAGAGTTCGATTGAATTATTTTTTTATTATTATTAAAAGAAAAAAAAGAGAAAAGGAAAAGAAAAAAAAAGGAAAAAGAGAAGAAAAAAGATGGTGAAATTGTGCGAGGTGAGAAGTGAGAAGGAAGAAAAAGAGCGATAATTAGAAGGAAAAAGAGGAAGGAAAAATAAGCAAGCAAGTGCTAGAAAAGCAAAGAAAAGAGAGGTTGAAGTGAACAAATTGGGATGATGCCAACTGACCTTTATACCCTTGAAGTCATTTTAGAACCGATAACTGTGGCTAGGTGCATTGCACGTAAAGTGAGATTATATTATGTTAAATGCCCTAACGGTAACGTGATGGCTTCATTTTGTTATATTCATAGCAAAAGGGTGGTTGGTTTGTGGTTTTTAAGCAAATCATCCATACAACACAAGGTCAAAGAGCAAGGTAGCCATGGCTAGCAAAGACTTGGACACAGGGGTTACTGATCCGTCTAAAGGAATTGTTCAATCACAATATGAGTTGAAAGAAGAGGTATTGAGGTTGAAAAGACAGATGGCCAAAACATACCAAGCTTGGATTAGTGGGTGTCATCCACCATCAGTCCCCGATGCCCAACATTATGCCCAGAGCCAACTTTCAAGGTCGCAGGTCCATACTCTCACGCTCCTCATTTTGAGCCTCCCGGTGAGACTACAAAGCTTGCTAAGAAAATGGAGCAAGATGAGATATCCAGAAAGCTGAAAGGGTTTAAGATGCCAAAGTCTAATTTGTGTGATGGGCGGGGAGATCCAGTAGACCACCTTAGGGGTTATTGCCGTAAAATGAGAAGTGTTGGAGAGAAAGATGATTTGTTGATGGCATATTTCAGTAAGAGCCTGACTGGGGCAGCTTTGGCATGGCATAATCGTCAAGATGTCAGGAAGTGGCATACATTGGGCTACATGGCTCAATATTTTGTGCGGCGCTTTCAGTACAATATTGTCCCAGGCCGCTCCTCCCTATCTCATATGGAAAAGAAACCCAAGGAAAGTTTTAGGGAATTTTGGCTCAGATGGAACGAACAAGTCATTCGGGATAGTCATCCCATTGATAGAATAGATATCGCTGAGCCCCGCTGATGACAGGGCCTAGTGGTCATTCTTTCCAAACGTCTTCAGCCTCAACTCCAACCCCAAACCTGTCCCCGAGTTCCACATAATCCACCTCAACATTATCCTCCGAACAATGACCGGTCAGATGTCCAACCACTAGGTCACTCCCTTTACCAACGACAGGGTCTGGTGGTCGTCCTTGCTAAACGCTTTCAGCCACAATACCGAACCTTTGAACTCCCCCAAACTCCACATAAGCTACCCCAATATTATCCACCGAACAACATCTGGCCATTTGTCCAACTACCAGGTCACTCCCTAGGGCGAGCACCAGCATCCCGAAATCCATTTATGCCATCACAGCATTTTCAAGTATCCAACAATCTTATAAAACTGAGGCATGGAGGAAAACAAAGGCAAAAAGATAATTTCACGCCCATCGGAGAATCCTACACAAGTTTGTTTGAAAAGTTAAAGCATTTTGGCCTGATTGAGCCATTTTTTGGCTATACTCCAGACCCATAAGCGAAAGGCTTTGATCCTTCTGTTCGATGCATATACCACTCTAATGTCCAGGGGCATAACATTGAAGATTGTCGCTCTTTGAAAAGGGAAATAGAAGGAATGATTCAAGAAGGGGTAGTTAGGGTCGATGACAATGACAAAGAGCATACGAATCCTCTTGGGAACTTGTTGATTAAAGTTGATAATGGTCGTGGCAATATTGATGTGAAACTCATTGGCTAAGATGTCGTGCTTGGTAATTGGGAAGACGTTCCATTTCTTGGTCAGCCGGAGTGGAGTTTGGTGGTTTATTTTATTGTCATTTCTATTGTCTAGGTTATTTCAGGGTTGTAATCTGGATATTGTCTTATGACTCAAACCCTTCTATCCTTTCATTTTGTCTGGTTTGTTTAGTCATAGTAGCTTGTTTAGTGCTTACTAGGTTTGTTCCAGGGTTGTAACCCCAATCTAGCTTGCTTGTCTTGCTGTTTGAACCGTTTAACCATCTGTCTAATGCAATTTCCTATTTTCATTTATTTTTAGCCATTTTCTATTGTTTAGTTCTCTTTTCTTTCTACAATTCTTTTCCTGTTGGCTTTAGTAACATGACATGCATTCATAATTCTCAGCTTGAGCTCAAAAGTTAGTTTAATCATGAATCAATGAAACAATTTTGAAGATTACAGGGGCACTTGAGGGGAAATAAGAAGAGATTTAGGCACTGTGAGATCATTTGAAGCCTGAACCATGTGAAACTGAGGCAGATAGAACATAAAGAAACCCTATTGAAAAGGATCATGCCGCATCAGGTTGAAGCTAAAGGCAAGTTTGCCCAATTCTCAGGGGTCGTTCATGGTAAGGAAAGTGAGAGTGTTGTCCAATGGTGCTTTGTATTCCACAAATGTAGAAGGCAAATGTGCGGATATGGTTATCAAGTCTGATACAATCAAAAGATGTCACGAATGTTTTCTGTGGTTGTTTAATTGTGTTATTTGTACTTGGCATGTTTTGAAGATTGGAATGATGAAGATATTTTGTTTTGCAATCTAAACACTTTATCCTTTGTTACCCCTTTGAGGCTTATTTCTTTTCTTTCATTTTTGGAATCGGTAGTGAAGTTCAGAAATGCAAGCGTAAAAGATAAGTAAAGGAAAAAGAGAAAGGAGAAAGAAAAGAATGAAAAGAGGAAGAAAAAAAAGAGAAAAGAGAGAAGAAAAAGGAAAAAAAAGAAGGAAAAGAAAAACAACAAAACAACAAAAAGAGAAAAAGGAAGAAAGAAAAGAAAAGAAGAGAAAGAGGAAAGAGATATCACAATAAACAAAGTAATTCCTATGACATGAACTACGTTCGACCTGATTCCTTTTAAGGATACGTAGGCAGCCTCACGGTTCGATCTCACCAAAATAAAAATCCAAAAGTCCCCAAGAAAGAAACTGGGGCAGAAGTTGTGGTTGTTGTAGGAAATTTGATTCCGAAATTTGTAATTTTGAACCCATGTTGAATTGTTTTGAGGCTTTGATACCCTTTCTTTCTAACCCTATCCAAAAACTCACATTACGGTTCAAAGAAAGACCTTCCGATCAGTCTTCAAGAGATGCCAAGTAAAGCGAGTAGAGGTGAATCATATCAGGTGCAACACTCTGGTCCAAACGAGGGAAATGAAGAATGAGAGAGTCTTGTTGATGAGAACCCTCACGGATACCACAAGGTGATTGAAAGCTGAGAGAAATAAAAAATGAGAGAGTCTTATTGGTGAAAACCTTCACGGGAACCATAAGGCGATGGTGAGTTGAGAGAAAGACCAAAATGAGAGAGGCTTGATGGTGAAAACCCTATAGGCACCACAAGTCGAATAAGGATTGAGAATCAAATTGGAAATCACCAGACGAAGATTGTGAAAGACGACAAAGCAGCGAAGCCCAATTTCATGGTTTGGGGGTATAATAGGAGCTGAACATCAGATTTGCCCAATAGAATAGGCCACAGGTGCATGTCAAGGTCATTAGAGTCGGTATCCATATCCGATAGGTTTCTACTTTGTAGTTTTCTTGTAAGGAATAATCTCTTTCCATTGTCCTTCTACTATGTTTCTTTTGTCTTGTTTACTTCCTCTATGACAAGTGATAAATGACTTCAAAATCTGTCACCAAGCTTTCCAATTGAACAAAACAGGATCTGGTGAACACATCAAAGCATCACGTTAGGAACGAACAGCAGGCACACCGAGTTGGCAACAATCAACATGCTTTGGGAATCCTTGTGAAATACAAAAGCTTGGTATATATCAATTCATGAACGATGAAACAAATGAAGGGCTAGGGCAAACATATCAAAGGTATTTCCTGTGATAAGCTTGATAAAAGGGTGTTAAACCAGTGAAGAGCAAGACCTTCCAAGCAGAAATCAAAGTTATCATGGAAAATGGGGGAGTCGTAGACCTCAAGGACCGGACCAGGGGTTTAAGTCAAGAAAGAACAATATACATCTTGAGTGGGTAGAAATTGACATGCTTTGGGATTCGTGTGAAACACAAGGGTTTGGTACATATCAATTCATGAACAATAAAACAAGATGGAGGGTGTTTGGTGAACGGATTAGGGATATTTTCTATGTCAAGGGTAACAAAGAAAGCTGCTAGTCAATAAACAAGCAAGGACTTCGGGTGGGAATCAGTTATCATGGAAAATGAAGGAATAATAGATCTCGAGGCCAAGGCCAGTGAATCAAAATAGGAAAGAACAACATGTGCGCTGAGTTGGTAACAATCAATATGCTTGGGAGTCCATGTGAAACACAAAGGTTTGGGTAAATGTCGGTATGAGCGGTGCAACAGATAGAGGGTATTAGGTCTGAACGAGAAAATGTATTTTCTTGGTTAAGGTTTATAAAGGAAGTGGTTAGTCCAGGAACATGCAAGGTCTTCGAATGGAAATCAGTTATTATGACAAGTGAAGGAGCAATAGACCTCAAGGTCGAGGACAGTGGTTAAGTCAAGAAAGAATAGTATATACACGAAGTGGGGCAATGGACGTGCTTTGGGATTCATATGACACACAAAGGTTGGTGAGATTCCAGTTCATGCAATGCAACAAACAGAGGATATTGGGTCTGAATGGAGAAAAGGTATTTTATGTGATCAGGACGACATAGAAAGGGGTTAATCCATAAACAAGCAAGGTCTTCGAGTGGAAATCAGTCATCATGGGAAGTGAAGGAGAAATCTCCCTCAAAGTTCATGGCCACAAACCAACCACCACATTTTAAAATGACAAGAATTTTCTTTGATTGAAACAGGGGCAGAAGTTTCGTTTGCTTCAGAGAAACCCTCCGTAAGGAAAGGCAGCACCCAAACAGGTATGACTGGAAATTCTCAGGGCCCTCCTGGAAAATGGGACTTAGTTTAAATTTCAAAACAATCATGAGTAGCATAATTAGCATAAATGTACCCCAAAGGAAGATAAGTTGGTTTCAAAGTTTGCATGTTTAAGATAGTATTCAATTAGGAGTTTTCAGGACCCTCGTGGATAATGGGGCGTAGTTTTAAGGTCTGCTTAGATAACAAGATATAGTGGGAGTCGTACCTTCAGTAGATATAGCTTAAGTTAAAACTGTCTTTCAACTAGAAGTTGTCAGGACCCTCTTGGACAATAGGGATTAGTTTAAGACCTTTCAGATAGCAAATGTAATGGGAATAATACCTTTAGAAGATATAACTTATGAAATGTAAGGACCTCCCTGGATAATAGGACGTAGCTTTCGAATTCTTAATAATAGATGGTAGAATGATTCAGTTTAACACTCACCCATGTGCCCAGCTACCAAACTGGGCAAGAGATTTTCTTTGTTTTTGATTTTGTTGAAGTCAGGAGCCCGCCTGGAAAACAGAGGCATATATTTCAAGTTTCAGAAGTCAGGAGCCCAACTGGAGAACAGAGGCATACATTTCAAGTTTCAGCAGTCAGGAGCCCGCCTGGAGAACAGAGGCATAATTTTCAGTTTCGAAGTCAGGATCCCGCTAGGAGAAAAAAGGCATACATTTAAAGTTTCAGCAGTCAGGAGCCTGCCTGGAGAACAAAGGAGCCCGCCTGGAAGAACACAGGCATACATTTCAAGTTTCAGCATTCAGGAGCCCGCCTGGAGAACGAAGACATATATTTCAAGTTTCAGCAGTCAGGAGCCCGCCTGGAGAACAGAGGCATACATTTCAAGATTCAGCAGTCAGGAGCCCGCCTGGAGAACAGAGGCATACATTTCAAGATTCAGCAGTCAGGAGCCCGCCTGGAGAACAGAGGCATACATTTAAAGTTTTAGTAGTCAGGAGCCCATTTGAAAAACAGAGCCATACATTTCAAGTTTCAGCAGTCAGGACCCCGCCTGAAGAACAGAGGGAGTATAATTCAAATTTTAGCTTTCAAATTCTTATTAATATCCGGTAATTGATGCCCAGCCACAAAACTGGGACAGAAAATTTTCTTTATTTTTTCTATTTTGTCGAAGTCAGGAGCCTGCCTGGAGAACAGAGGCATACATTTCAAGTTTCAGCAGTCAGGAGCCCGCCTACAGAACAGAGGCACACATTTCTGGTTTCAGCAGTCAGGAGCCCGCCTGGAGAATAGAGGCATACATTTCAAGTTTCAGCGGGCAAGAGCCAGCCTGAAGAACAGAGGTATTACAATTCAAGTTTTATGTTTCAAATTCTTATTAGTATCCAGTAACGTGATGCCCAGCCACCAAATTGGGATAGAAAATTTTCTTTGTTTTGTCTATTTTGTCGAAGTTAGGAGCCCGCCTGGAGAACAGAGGCATACATTTCAAGTTTCAGTAGTCAGGAGCCCGCCTGCAGAACAGAGGCATACATTTCAAGTTTCAGCAATCAGGAGACCACTTGGAGAATAGAGGCATACATTTCAAGTTTCAGCAGTCAAGACCCCGCCTGAAGAATAGAAGGAGTATAATTCAAATTTTAGCTTTCAAATTCTTATTTATATTCGGTAATGTGATGCCCAGCCAACAAACTGGAGCAGAATTTTTTTTTTGTTTTGTCTATTTCATCGAAGTCGGGAGCCCTCCTGAGAACAGATGCCTACATTTCAAGTTTCAGCAGTCAGGAGCCCGTCTGGAGAACAAAGGCATACATTTCAAGTTTCAGCAGTCAGGAGCCCCCTGGAGAACAGAGGCATACATTTCAAGTTTCAGCAGTCAGGAGCCCACCTGAAGAATATACATATTACCATTCAAGTTTTAAGTTTCAAATTCTTATTAATATCCAGTAACGTGATGGCCAGCCACCAAACTTGGGTAGAAAATTTTCTTTGTTTTGTCTATTTTGTCGAAGTCAGGAGCCCGCCTGGAGAACATAGGCATATATTTTAAGTTTCAGCAGTCAGGAGCCCGCCTGGAGAACAGAGGCATACATTTCAAGTTTCAGCAGTCAGGAGCCAGCCTGGAGAACAGAGGCATACATTTTAAGTTTCATCAGTTAGGAGTCCACCTGAAGAATAGAGAAGCTCGCCTGGAAGAACAGAGACATACATTTCAAGTTTCAGCAGTTAGGAGCCCGCCTGGAGAACAGAGGAATATATTTCAAGTTTCAGCAGTCAGGAGCCCGCCTGGAGAACAAAGGATTATATTTCAAGTTTTAGCGGTCAGGCAGCCACCTGGAGAAAGGGAAAACACTCCAGAATACAATTCAAGTCAACAACAAAAGAGGCTTGCAGAAAGAATATGAGTCAACAGTTCGAGATGACCGGCGAAAGTTAGTCACAATCAAAAATAATAAAAGAAGAGGAGAAAGAAAAAGAAGGAAAAAGTGAATCCAAATGCAAAAGTAGAGAACAATGTGAATTGCTTAAGATATAATTGGAGTCACAAGCATGGTGTGGTGTCCAGGTTTGGTCCAAAAAGCTGAGGAAGAATGAATTAGCACTTGTAACTAGCTAACATCAAGGTTCAAATCCAAAGTCTGCATGAAGAACCATTCAAGACTCAAGATCAAGCTTCAAAAGACTTATAGATAGGAATCTTGTAACTCGTAGTTGACAGGCTTAGCTAGTCTTTTTCAAGTTTTGATTTTTGATGTAATAACAGGATCGCGGACCGAAACCTCGGCAGAACGGCACCTCGAATGGCTCTCCACCTCGGCATACTCCATCACCTCACTCTCCTCTGAACTACACGTGGCCTGATTCCTTTATAGCCAAGGATATGTAGGCAGCTCAGATACCAGGGCTCAGTCACATTCCCCTTTTCTCAGTGTTAGTCTCTCCCAAATAAGGGTTGAGTCAAAAAACTTGTCTAATCGTTCTTTGTCTAAAAACTCTTCGCATTTTCAGTCAAAGAGGAGCTGCAATAGCAGAGAAAATCACAACAACAAAGCAATTTCTATGTTATGAACTACATTCGACCTGATTCATTTTAAGGATACGTAGGTAGTCTCATGGTTCAGTCTCATCAAAATAAAATCCAAAAGTCCCCAGCAGAGTCGCCAGAACTGTCACACCTTTTTTTTCCTACACACCGCAAGGGGTATAATAAAGGGAGTTATTTCCAACTTGAAGTGACAATCAAAACGGGATTTATTTATTAAAAGATTCAGAGTCACCACTTGGGAGATTTATGATGTCTCAAGTCACCGGTTTAAAATCTCGAATCGAGGAAAAGAATGACTCTGTTATACAGTCCGCGAACCAGAAATCCGAGTAAGGTATTCTGTTAACCCGGGAAAAGGTATTAGGCACTCTCGGGTTCCGTGGTTCTAGCACGGTCGCTCAACTGTCATATTCGGCTTAATTATCTAATTTTAATACATTTTGAACCTATGTGCAATTTTTAGCTTTTAACCGCTTTTATTCAATTTTTAAAGAATGTTGAACGCCATTTAAAATATGTCTTTGGATCACGTCACCTGAAATGCACCCGCAATTCGGAACACATATTATTCAACATTTTAGGACTTGGATTTGGGTCACATGAAATGCACACCCAAATTTAGGAAGTTAATATTATTACGCGCCTAAAACAACTACGCATTTTTAAATTTGTGAGGGCCATGGAAATTCGCTAATGGCACACCTCGAATTCTAAAGGGTTAAAATTGATTACTCGAAGGCCATGAATTAATTGATTTCCTATGTTTGGGATTTTCCACATAATTTCCCCTTCCAAACACACGGAACATCAACAACAAGCATTAAGTCACCATCTTTAACTTCGTAAGCAGTGCATTAAGACCCTTTTTTTCCCTTCCCTTACTAAATATTCACCTATATTGAGTTTGAACATGTTTATTTAAAGATATCAAAATTAAAAGCAATACTACTTTACCGACAGTAGAGGTGAACACAAAGCTTGGCCAAATTTCATCGAACAAAGGACGACAACTATTTATCTAGCAAAAATATTCTACAGAAAGCAACTTTTACAAGAAAATCCTAAACACCTTTCCGTTCTTTTGCTAACATAAGGCCAAAGTCAGTTGGAGTCTAAGGCAAATAAACTCAGCCTCAAATTTCACCAGAGGAATTATCGAACAACATAATCAATACAACCCAAATGACGAGATTCAAATATCGATATACTCAACTACCAATAATGCGTTCAGAATGTGCGACTTCAGATTCGCGTCATCTAATCAGAAAATGAACTAGGAAGAACAAGAGATGATTCTTAAATAAACTAGACAAAATTGATTTATTCGACTAAAGCTATGTATAAGCAAATAAGAACTGTAAAATCAGGAGAAGTATGAGTCAAAACGGACCTGAAAATTACAGCAATTACAACTTTGAATTTCAGCAGTTACAACATTGGAATTAAGCGAATCCTCAAGATGTGATACCTTCTAATTACAGTGACAGTGAGACGAACGAAACTAGGACCGGAAAACTCTAGCATTGGAACAAACTCGAACATCTCAACCTCCGGCAAACAGTAGAGTTTTTGAAGCAGAGAAGGAATATGGCTTAACAACGACTTCAACCTCATCATCCTCGGAGAAATCATTGAAGTCCTTTGTATAGATAGATCTAAACTCGAATTAGAACGATTGGTCAAATTTCAACCCGATTATTTGTCGGTAAATTCAAAGAGGACCAACAATCAGAGCTCGACTGACTCAAAACTTTGACAAACTCGTTTTCGTCTGGTAAAACTCGAACCTGACTCAAAAAACATCACTGAAGCTTTGGTGGTTGGTGAGGAGCTTTATATGGTTGTTGATGGTGGTTCACATGGTTGTTTCAAGGGTTGTTTAGGTGTTCTCGTCATCGAAGAAGATTGCCAGGGCGAAGGGCGCGTTGAAGAAAAGCTGCGCTTAGGTCCTTGTGAAGAAGACGAAAACCAGAGGGTGGGTGCTGGGTCTATTGCGGCTATCAGCTCCTGTATTTCAGCTAATCCGTTATTCTAGGGTCTAGGTTAGTATAGGTCTAATTTTCGTTATATAGAGAGGATTTTTAGGTTAAGGGGTATGGGGTTGGTATTATTAGGCCTTAAAATTGGGCCAAAGACTAAAAAGAATGGATTACAAGCTTAAAATGGGATAAACTAACCCAAAACTAACTCTACCTTCTAAATGTAGAAAAATATAAAACTATTCTTAATTATTTGAACTAAATTATATTAATACATGAAACTATTTTTGTGTTTTCAAAATTCTATAAAAATAAAAATAAGGTACTATTTTTATGTTTTTTATTGAATTTATGAAAAATGCATAAAATAAAATATTTGTTATAATTTTTATTTTTCTTGTAATAAAATAATGTAAAACGTCAAAATGAGTTGAAATAGCTATATTAGGCCTAAATTGAATATTTACGTGCTAAAATATAAAAAATCTTGGGGAGGGTCAAAAATCACATGTCTACAGTCATCAGTCCATCTGGTAGTGGCGTCCTTCTTCAGCATCTTAAAGAGTGGCTCACAGATAACCGTAGACTGTGCTATGAACCGGCTGATATAGTTGAGTCTGCGCAAGAAACTAATCATGTCCTTCTTGTTCCTTGGCGGTGGAAGTTCCTGAATGGCCTTGATCTTTGATGGATCCAATTCTATTCCCTGGTGGCTCACAATAAACCCAAGCAACTTTCCAGCGAGAACCCCTCAGTTTCAGGTTGTTCCTTTGCAAGTTGTTAAAGAACTTCCTCAAATCTTCCAAGTGATCAATGGACTTCTTAGACTTGATGATGACATCATCGAAGTACACCTCAACTTCGTTGTGTATCATATCATGAAAAATGGTAGTCATGACCCTCATATAAGTGGCCCCATCATTCTTCAGGCCGAACGTCATTATTTTGGTAACAATACATTCCGTACAGCATAATGAAGGTCGTTTTCTCAGCATCTTCCTCATCCATCCAGATTTGATGATAACCGACAAAGCAATAAACGAATCACTGTAACTCGTGCTTAGCGCAATTGTCGATCAAGATATGTATATTTGGCAACGGGAAGTCGTCTTTTGGACTGGCCCGGTTGAGATCCCGATAGTCGACACAGACTCTTACCTTCCCATCCTTCTTTGGTACTAGCACAATGTTTTCTAACCATGTCGGATACTCAATTACCCTGAGAACTTTAGCTTTGACTTGCTTAGTGACTTCTTCCTTGATTTTCAAACACACGTCTTGCTTGAACTTCCTGAGCTTCTGCTTTTCTGGCGGGCATGTCGGATCGGTTGGTGTAGACATGTGATTTTTTACCCTCCCCAAGATTTTACATATTTTTGCATATAAATATTTAATCTAGGGCTAATATCGATATTTTAGCTAGTTTTGACCCTTTTACTTTATTTCGTCACAAAATATAGAAATTACAACAAAAAAACACATTTTAGTTTATGTATCTTTGGTAAATTTAAATAAAAATATATATACAAAAATAGTACCTTATCTTTATTTTTATATAATCTTGAAACACAAAAAAATAGTTTTATGATTTATAGTTTAGATCAATTAATTTAATATTTTCATATTATAATTGTACATAACTTTAAAAGGAGGAATTAGTTTAGGTTGGTTTATCCTGTCTTTATAAATCTTGTAGCCCAGTATTTTTAATCTTTGGCCCAATTCCCTAGCCCATAATCACTAGGCCCATACCCCCTAACCTAATCTCTACCCCTATATAATAGTACTTATACCTAAAAAATACTCTTAAAAAAATACACGGATCCGCTGCAAAAAGACATGAGGAGACCTTCCCCCCTCTGATTTTCTGGATCTTCTTCACCAAAATAAACAATGGCTAAAAAGCCTTCCAGCATTCTCTTCCTCTCCATTCGAAAAATCAGAGAAATCTCACTCCCTCTCCATCTTCTTTCTTCTCAAATACACAAAAACTCACCACCAAAGTAGCTGAAAATTTTCTGGGTTCAAATTTTGATTGCAGATCTAAAAAAAGGTTTCAGGCCTTTAGTTGGTCTTTGCTTAGATAATCTTCCTTGCAAATAGCTGTTGAAAATTGGAAATTATCGCTGCTGTTGCTGAATCTGCTAGTTTGTCCAGTAGCTGAGATCTAACGTTACTGTGAGCACGTGATTTTTGCCCTATATGAGAATTACTCCCAAAATTCAAAATAAAATAGTTTTGTGTTGTGTGTGATTTTTTGTGAGTCTTGTGTAATTTTTTAATTATTATTTTTCTTTGCATTTTTTGTCTTTGCGTGTTTATTTGTAAAATTAATATAAAATACAAAATATGTCGCACTCTTGCATTCAGGATTTATTAGGAGTAATTAAGGTTGTCTTGCAAAAAT
>MU780614.1:7735-21207 GCA_026770625.1 Nicotiana glauca
CCGCCCTCAAATAGGATATTTTGGGTTCATCCACCCTCGAATAGGATATATCGGGTCAATCCGCCCTCGAATAGGATATTTTGGGTCTATCCTCCCTCAAATAGGATATTGAATTTAATCCTTCCTCAAAAGGACATTTAATTTATTTCGACCCGAGTGGTCCTGCTTGTATAAACACCGCCAAAATATATATTTCATGAATCATTGCCAAATGCATTTTATTTTCAAAGTTGTTGTTGAAGTCAGGCACCCACCTGGAGAACAAGGGAATACATTTCAAGTTCAGCAGTCAGGCGCCCACCTGGAGAACAGGGGAATACACTCAAGTTCAAGTCAGAAGGCAGTAAAGCGGAGGGTTACAACAAAATCCCCAGCATAATTCGGTTCAAAAATAAAAAAGAAGGCAGTGATGGTCAATTCAAGCTTTGAAGAAAAATAATTCGAAGCTCACAAGAAAGAATACGAGTCAAGTCAAGAATGAAGAAACATCAGAGGAAGTAAGGCCACAAGAAACACAGGAAAAAGCGAGTTTAAGAGCTAGATAAGATTTTGTAATTCATAGACTAGTTTATTTAGCTTCTTATCTTCTGTTTAGCACGGTGTAATAAGGAGGTTGGCAAGCAGTAGCCGCAACAGCAACAGCGGTAACAGCAAAAGCACAGTCCCACGGTAGTCCCAGCTACCAAAACTTCCCGAACTACATTGACCTGATTCCCTTTTAGCCAAGGATATGTAGGAGACCTTTTGAAGCAAAGGTTCGGTCAAATCTTTCAAAAAATGTTTCGCACGGAGTACCCAAACAGGCAAAAATCGCTCGCTTACTTTATCTTTGCACGAAAGCTCTTCGTATTTTCGGACAAAGAGGGGCAACTGTAAGCACGTGATTTTTGCCCTATATGAGAATTACTCCCAAAAATTTCAAAATAAAATAATTTTGTGTCGTTTGCAATTTTTGTGGATTTTGTGTTATTTTTCTCTTATTGTTTGCGTTTGCGTGTGCATGTCTATTTGCTAAATTAATGAAAATACAAAAATATATCGCATTTTCATGTAGGATTTAATTTACAATCAGGAGTAACTAAGTTTGCTTTACAAAAAATGAAAAAATCACAAAAAATAATGTATTTTGCATTTTTAGCATTTAATGTCCAAATTGTGTGATTTATTTTAATTGATATTTAATTTTGTGTGATAATTATTATTAGGAGTTGATTAGTATTTTAAGTTAATTTTTGTTTTATTAATTTAATTTAGAATCTTTAAGTTTAATTTTGGAGCAAATAAACGAAAAAAGAGCAAAAATATAAAGGAAATTCGGATTGGGCCATCTTTCAAATTAAACAAACTAGGCCCAAGTATCTCACAAACCCAACCCAAACTCACCGGGTTGACCCGACCCGCCCCAGCACATAACCAAACCCTAAAACAACCCTCACCACCCACGACAAAAGCAAACCACCAGCGAATGTCCAGCCCCAGCCCATCACCACCAGCTCGACGCTGGCCAGCAACCAAGTGACCCCTGTTCGTTCACCATCGAACCACCAGCAGTCCCGTCGCCGTCTCCTTCATCATCTCCATGAACGACCTCACCCATCAGCAGCCATTTCTGCCCGTCACCAGCCCCAAACATCCAGCTCACGTCCAAACGTCTCACGACCACCTACCAACAACCAGTCGACTTCCATTTCCCAGCCATCCTCGCCATCATTCAACCAACCAAACGACCACATCTATGGCTACCCTCCTTCTTCATCTTCTCCAAACCACCCAAGCTCCAGTTGCGAGCTCCAGCCATCCATGGCTGTCCGTCACCTTCACGACCACATCCAGCAGCCACCATCGACACCCAAACGAACGACTACCATCAATCATTCCCGTCGTCCACCAGCCTCCTCGTCGACCACTCACGCTGTTGACAACGACCATACATGCACACACACATCCATACCTCTCATTTTTGCTTTTCCGGCGAGTTTCGAAGCTGCCATGTCGAGGTTCGTCTACTGTTCGTCGTGTTTTCAAGGCCTTATTTGGCATTTTCTCTTCGTGTTGCTTCAGCAGATTTTTAATTGTTCTCTGCTCATATGTATGGGGTTATTCACTTGTTTTTTGATATGAGCATATGAATGAGATTCTGGTTTGTTTGTGATTATTTAGTAGTGGTCTGTTAAGCTTTTACTTTCCTTTGTTGTTCATCATTTCTTGCATATGAAGTCAGTTTGTTTTCGTTCAAATTGTTTACAGTGTTAATTTGTTCTTGTTTAGGTTAATCTAGAAGTGTGTTAGTTTAGTCACTGGATCCTTCATCTTGCTGTTGGATTTAATTTGAAGTTTAATTGATGATTGATTTTAGTAGTTTGAATATACTTGTTTGTTCCGTTAAGTTTGATTCTGATGTGAATCTGACCATGTTGTCTTGTCCTCATGTTGTTGATTGGAAATTAGTTTCATGTGTTTAATTAGTCAATTGTTAGTCTTGATTTGGTTATAGCTGTAGTGATTGGTGTTTAATTAGGAATCAATTTGGTCAATTGTTAGTGTTGGTACATATTGAAAGGGGATGGGGTAGAATAGTAATTTCAATAATTTTAAGGGTAATACGGGAATTAACAACTTGCTGAATTATTTAATTCGAGTGCTCTGTCCACTAAGCAATAATAATATTAAAATAAGGAATTATTTAATAAAAGTGGGGAACAAGACATAGTGGTATGAGGAGGTGTTAAAAGAAGTAATTAAATATAGTGCCCATGACCTTTGATTTAATTAATAGAGTGGGACAAATGGTAGTGGAGGACAAACGAATTAAAAATGGCACAAAACACTTAGTAATAGGCTGGTAAGAGAATATTATGGGCAAGAATATTTTTCTAATAGTGTGAGTGCTCTTAAGAGCTGGCAGGGCCTGTTTTGGGCTATAAATAGAGGAGGTTTTGGACAGAATAAGGGGTCTTCTTTTTTGGTAGAAAAATCAGTGCTAAAAAAAATAGAAGTTTTGAGAGTTAAAAACTGAAAGAGTGAGGTCTCTTTTGCTATTGAAAATCAGTATTTGGTTTGCTACTGTTTCATTGAAGTTCCAAGTTTCTTTCTTTGAGTGTTTGAAGTTCAGAAACCTACTGTTCTATTGCATTTCTGGGTCTTTCTGCTTCTTGCCTGTGACTACTGTTTGGTATTTCTGGTTTTATACATGGGCTTCTGATGTTGGTGTTGCTGTTTGGTATCTTTGAAATTGCTACTGGTTTTCCTGGGATTTATTCTGCTGGGTTCTCTATCTGTTGCTGGTTGTTGCTGTTGTTGTATACTACTACTGTGCTGATCACTCCTGTTTCTTCTTCTATTGCCTATTACCAGGTACACTTTCGAGTTCAACACTTATGTAACTGTGAGATTGAGCATGAAATGAAAGTGTGAAGGCTTTTAATTACCAAATGTTGCATCTGTTTAATAGACAAATGATGATTGGTTGATAGTCCTTTTTTTTATTTATAACTCAACGAAGATGTATTGGGCAGTTTGTACTTAACTGAAACTTTATTTATTAAAAAAAGATTTGCAAATCTGTAGTTGCCAGTTATGCATGTAATATGGTTAGTTATGCAATTTGTAGAATGAACAAATAGTTAATGGATTAGTTGCTTAGATTTCATCTCTAATTCGTTTTTGTATTTAAGGCAGACTCTAAATAGGCCAGTGTTTGATTCCGTTAGGCAGTATATAGACCAGTGTTGGAATCCATGTTGATAAACATTTTCTAGCAGTTAATTCCAATAGTTTCAATCATCTATGACTGTTAGCATGAATCAATTAGAGAATGGTTAGTTTGTTCTAATACCTCGTCAATCTTGCATGTTTTTTTATAATTTCAGCTCTCGTTATATTCGCTTGTAGAATAAGGTACGAAACAATCTCCCTTTGCGCGAACTCGAATGCAATTTTTCGTTTGCATTTGCTTTAATCTAATAACTAATAAGAGACCCGAACTATAAGCATGTAATTAATTAGGACTTTTTCTTTATTACTAGAGACGGAAAAATAGAAAAAATGTAGTCACTTTAGGACCGTCCTTTTAAAAATAAATGAGACGAGCCTCACCAAATAAAATGCACAAGCTGCGGGGCCCTCATGAATGTATATATTAAAATACTTAGCTTTCGGGATTGGCTGTTTAGCGAATTTCACGGCCTTCCCCAAAATAATAACGCGTTAGTCTCTTTAGGTGCGTCTTTAATAATTTTACCTTCCTAAATTCGGGTGTGCATTACATGCGACCCAAATCCAAATCCTAAAACGTTGAATAAAATGTGTCGAGGATCCGGGTGCATTTCATGTGACGCGATCTAAAGACATGTTTTAAACGACGTTCAATTTTCTTTAATAATTTGAATAAAAGCGGTTAAAAATTAAAAGTGGCACATGAGTTGTAACATATTTTAAAAATCAGATAAATAAGCCGAATACGACGGTTGAGCGACCGTGCTAGAACTACGGAACTCGGGAATGCCTAACACCTTTTTTCGGGTTAACAAAATTCCTTATTCGGATTTCTGGTTTGTGGACTGTAATACAGAGTCAATCCTTTCCTCGATTCGGGATTCAACTGGTGACTTGGGACACCATTAATCTCCCAAGTGGCGACTCTGAATCTCTTCATAAACGAATTCCGTTTCGATTGTCCTTTAATTGGAAAAAACTCCCTTTACCACGCCCCTCGCGGGGTGCGGTAGCGCCAAAAGGAGGTGTGACAACCATTATTTGGCTTTAGAAATTGGTAGATTTCTGGTATTTTGTTACGGAGATTTTCTTCATCGCATTCGCGAGAAGGATATCGTGTTCGCAAAGGGTATAGAGAGCTGAGGGATTTTTGTTCTTCTCATTTGCGAAGGGGAGGCCAGAAATGTGAAGGTTTGATCAGGGTAAGCATCGCGGACGTGTTCACGAAGAGATGTGGAGACAACTGGGGACCCCAGACCATTGGGCTATGCGTTTGCGAGGAGGGCGTCGCATTCACGATATGTTGAGCTGGTTAAGGTACTCGTTCGTGAGTGCAGTATCACGTTCGCGTACAAGGGGTATTGGGCTGAGGCATTTGTGCTTCACTAACACGAGGGCACTACCGCGTTCGTGAAAAGGAAAATCTGCACAAATAGTGTTATATTTAAAATCAAGGGGTTGGGCCCATTTTTCATATTTTGAGCTAGAGATCACGAATTTGGGCAATTTTTGAAGGCATTTTCAGGGAGTTGATTGGGGTAAGTGTTCATCACTTGATTTTGGTTAAATTACATGATTGTATCTTGATTTCTATCATTCAAATTGGGAATTGGGGTGAAAAATTGGGGGGGGGGGGGATGGAAGAGTTCTTGAGAGGTAATTTGGGGATTTGAGGGACCAAATGAGATCGAATTTTGATGAAATTGGTATGGGTAGACTTGTGAGTAAATGAGCTTTCTAGTTTTTTTATTTTTGTCAGATTTCGAGACGTGGGTCCGGGGGCCGGGTTTGAGTGAATTTCGGGTTTTATGTCCAATTAAGTAATTTTTCTTGTGGAATTGGTTCCTTGGCCTATATTGATTGCCTTGTATTGCTTTTGGCTAGATTCAGGATGTTTGGAGGCTGATTCGAGAGGCAAGGGCAAAGCGGAGTAGGATTTTGGCTTGGTTTGAGGTAAGTAATGTTTCCAAACTTGGTTCCGAGGGTTCAAAATCCCAAACTATGTGTTATGTGATTAGTATTGAGGTGACGCATATTCCAAGTGACCGGTGTGCGGGTGTGGACCGTGAGAAATTGGGACCTAGTTCATCCCATGTCACCGTTTAGTCACTCTTTCTTGCTGATATTAGTGTTTCCATCATGTGAATAAGTAAATGAGATGTAAATCATGTTAGATATCATGTTTGGGCTTTACGCCGACAGTGTTGGGACCCCTAGTTATTGTTTCTTGCTGCCATCTCACTAGTTTCATTGATATTCTGTACTCAGTCTTATTCATGCATTTCACATTATCTCTCAGTCTCAGTTGTTATTTATTGGCACATCATATCATTGTTCTGGGCTAGTTTTCATGGCATTGTGAGCCCGTGTGTGAGACTGGAGAGTGATGACTCAGTGAGGCTGAGAGCCTGATTATGAGTGACCGTTATAGGATCGGGCTGCATGGTACAATGGTTATGTTTATGATTATGGTAGTGCTTGGACTGTAGGAGTCCCTCCAGAGTCTATACACCCTAGCTAACGCAAATGATATTATTGAGGGATGGATTTCCATGGACATGGATTTTTCCGAAGTATTGATATCCGGAGATAGATTTATCCACAGGGGTGGATTACCCTTTTCCTCGGTATCGAGGGACTTGCAGTCAGTGTTGTATATGTTCCGGGATGGATTTCCCTGGGCTGGATGGCCATATAAGGTACCAAGTGATTGAGTATGTATATATATACCTGGAGATGGATTTCTCCTCAAGGTCGGATTACCCTTCTTCCTCGGTACTGGTTGACTTGTATATGTTCTGGGATGGATTTTCCTAGGCCGTATGGCCATATGCAGTACCGAGTGATTGAGCACTTGAGAGTGGGAGCACATGGTGCATTTCACACATTCTGTGCATTGGCATGTAGAGTTTAACTGAGCTTTATATCTCACATTGTTCAGATCTGTATTTATTTTACTGTTTGAGCTATATACTTGAATTGATAGCATGCCTACTTTTCCTGCACAATTTATTTCTGTTACATATTGAGGTTAAGTTCGTAACTACCTACCATTCCATAGTTTAGACTTGTTACTTACTGAGTTGGTGTACTCATGTTACCCCCTACACCTTGTATGCAGATATAGGTATCTCTGGCCACGATAGCGGTTGTTGATTTACTTAGTAGCGGATCACGGAGATAGAGAGGTAGCTACCTGGAAAACGCAATCCTGCTTTTCTCCTTCTTTATCTTCCCTTTAGTGTATTTTGGTTATTCTCAGACTATGTTAGTCTTGCTATTTTCAGAACAGTTTGTAGTAGTTGCTAATGACTCAGTGACACCCCGATGTTTGGGGCTTTATTTTCCTTATTTTGAATTTCGAGTTCAACTCTTGTTTTCTTTTATGAAATTATGTTAAATGGCATAGTTTTTAATGAATTATGGTAGTATTATTGGAGTCATCTGACCTAGTTTTATTGATAGGCGCCATCACGATAGGTTTGAGTTAGGGTCGGGACAATCATCATTCTAATAAATAAAACAAAGCATGAATATCACCTTTAAGTCAACTTTCTTCATTTAAAAAAATATCATAAAAGTAAAGAGTTTCATTCTTGTGTGCAATATGAGTAACCATAGAATTACAATACAAAAATAAATACTGCTATTGTCTCTGGAATCTCTATGACAAGGAATGAAATAGTCATCCGAGGCATACTCTAGTGACTCAAAAGATTAAAAATAAAGTCCTCCACGAGTAAAAGTGTGGAGTTCTTTGCTAAAAAAAAGTGCGGAGTTCACCGAAAGGTAACAACAGAAAATGTGAAGCAATCCTATCACAACGCTCAAGCTACTCAAGTCCGGTCCCTGAACACAGATAAATAGAAATTTGACCAATGGGCCTAAGCTCCACATGCCTAGTACGAATCAAAAATTATTTTCCCAAATAAAGAAAGTGAGACAAAATTCGAGAAATATTAGATATGTATATTGATATAAGAAGGAAATATTTATATCAATTAATTATTGGGACAATGAAATAAGGCAATAATGTAAAACATATTTCAAGGTCTTCATTTAGCATCAAGCTTTAATAAAATCAAGTGTCATTTCTCTTTAATAGGGAGCACTATACTAACACCAACATAATAGAACAATACTAGGTGATCAACCTAGCAATAAGTATTTGACTTTACTTGACCGTACAAGTTAGGATAGCGTTATTACATTAAATAATGATCAATTGCCCTTATAATGGGGGAACTTTATCTCACAAATCTCTGCTTAGTCTTGAAATGCATCCCTACACCGGTACATATAGTTCCATAGTAACGAACTCAACATTCGAGCTAATCTCGGTGATCCCCACTAGTAACTCCAAATATTTGATATTACAAATAGATTCATAGCATAAAAGCTTTAAAGGATCCATATTATCAAATCACGAGTGTTCATAGCCGATCCAACTTTTTGAATAAAATCATGTAAAAGTCTTTTCTCAATTTTTTGTAATAGTAATTAACAAATGAAAATATATCTTTCTATTCAAAAAGTATTACCTCAATGTGTAAACAATTTTTAAATATTTTTACTTCACACTTTATAAGAAAAATTACATATTAACACTTGAGACTTTTAAAATATAGGGAGTGATGTAATCCCAAAGCACTCATCCCCACGCGCTAGGACTCACTTTACAAATTCATTTCTAAATCAATGTTTGATATGAATTTGGAGAAAAATCTTCGAAGGGTAGTAAGTTTAACGTACCTCGATATGCTTTCTAACCTCACCTCAACAATCCAATATCACCAACAACCCAAAATCTACATAGTAATAATCAATGGATATCAAAAGTAGTCTATTTATTGCTTACATGACACATTTAGGGTCGAATTTAGTGAAAATACCCCAAATTAACCATCATCGGACTTAAAACCTTAATACATATTACCACGCAATGTATACTCATATACAAACTGCTGTTTGCCATTCCGTAGGAGATTGGTTGTGAGACTCCTTATCGGTTGAAGGGGTTGTATGAGGGTGGTTGTCAGGTAGTGAATTTGTGGATAATGAAACATGAGGTCATTGTTTTGACGCTTGACCCAATCATCCACATGCTACACATAGCATGTTAAGACCTTCTTAGAGGATTTGTTGTCGGTGGGCGCCAATAAAAACATGTGAAAATAGTGGTGTTTTGAGGGGTAGTTCAATGCAAATACGGGCATAACGTCCTCTAGAGTTAGACGACGTACATGTATCAACCTTGAGAAGTTTCCCAATTTTGTTCCCCACTTTTTGAAGAATAGAGCGGTCGTAGAATTCTATTGGTAATTTAGGTAGTCTACTCCATATGGTTGAGTATGTGAAGTTGGTGATGGATGCCAGTAATTTTGGCTCCTAATGGCGGGCAGATAGAAAGTGATTTAATACAAACCAAGAACCGTCTGGAGAGCTTTGTTCATATTATTTTCATGTTGATATTTGATCAAGAAAAATTCATTACCTAGGTCTATTAGGGAGAGAGGTTCTGAGGGCTTCCATAATTCTTGTAATTTTTATTTGTAAGTAAGATGAACCACTTTGCGTCCAAAGACCTTAACGATTATGGAGTATTGCCATGGAGAATAAATTCTGACTTTGTTAGAGCTTGTGACCAGAATTGAATTGTCTATCGTGGGGTTTAACTCCTCGTCTGACATGCCAATATTGGATAAGGTAGTTGTAATAGCAAGTAAGGACATTACATTTTTGTGCAGTAATGTATCGGCATAGGATATTGGCTGTTTTTGAGTGATTGGTGCATCTACGTTCAATGGATGTAGTTCTGCCAGTTCTTTATTGGACAGTGTTTCATTTGTTGTCATGCTGAAGATTGTTGGGAAATCTAGTGAGAAGGTAGGACTTCTCTCTCTAACCCATGGTTCACTTTTACTTTTAACTAGCTTATTCAATTTGTGTGTATTAACTTTGATAGAGTTTTAATTTGGACTAAAAAATACATTGCCATGTGTAATGCCACTTGGTGCATTGAGAAATATTCTTCTAGTGGTTTTTAACCTTAAAAAATTAAGTACATGTTAACTATAAGTTTGTATAATCCATCCAGCCAGTCGGTTTGAGTGAGATGTTTAGGATATATTGTTTGACGTTTCTTTCATAAATTATCCGATTCTACACCATATAGAAAGATCATGCTTTTTATTGTCATCCATTTAACTTCGTAATATGTCTGATGCCACACCCCAAAATCGGGTGACTGACACTCGATATTTTATCCGATCTGAGCGGACCAACCCATATAATAATACCCACCTATACGCCTAATAGATGCATGTGAAAGTCTTTTTAAAGTATCATCATTTCAATAAATAAAACAAAGCATGAATATCGCCTTTAAGTCAACTTTCTTCATTTAAAAAAATTCATAAAGGTAAAGAGTTTCATTCTTGTGTGCAATATGAGTAACCATAGAATTACAATATAAAAATAAATACTGCTATTGTCTCTAAAATCTCTATGACAAGGAATAAAATAGTCATCCGAGGCATACCCCAGTGACTCAAAAGATTAAAATAAAGTCCTCCATGAGTAAAAGTGTGGAGTTTCACCAAAAGGTAACAACAAAAAATGTGAAGCAATCCTACCACACCGCTAAAGCTTCTCAGGTCTGGTCCCTGAACACAATAAATAAAAATTTGACCAATGGGCCTAAGCTCCACATACCTAGTAAAAATCATAAAGCGTTTTCCCAAATAAATAAAGTGAGACAAATTCTAGAAATATTAGATATGCATAACAATTAATATAAGAAGGAAATATTTATATCAATTAATAATTCAGACAATGAAATAAGGCAATAATGTGAAACATGTTTCAAGGTCTTCATTTAGCATCAGGCTTTAATAAAATCAAGTATGGTTTATCTTTAACCAGGAGCACTATACTGACACCAACATAATAGAACAACTAGGTGATCAACATAGCAACAAGTATTTGTCTTTGCTTAATGGGGCGACTTCCCATAGTACCGTACAAGTTAGTTTAACGTCATTACATTAAGTAATGATTAATTGCCCTCATAATCGGGAGGGGGGGAGGGGAGGGGAAGGGGTTGGACTTTATCCCATAAATTTTGGCTTAGCCTTGGAATGCGTCCCTTCACCGTTACATATAGTTCCATAGTAAGAACTCAACATTCAAGCCAATATCGATGCTCTTCACTAGTAATTCCGAAAATATTTGATATTACAAATAGATTCATAGCCTAAAGCTTTAAAGGAACCATTTTATCGAATCACGAGTGTTCATAACCGATCCAACTTTTTGAATAAAATCACGTAAAAGTCCTTTCTCAAATTTTTATAATAATAGTTAACAAATGAAAATTTATCTTTCTATTCCACAAGTATTACTCAATGTGTAAACAATTTTTAGATATTTTTACTTCACACTTTATAAGAAAAATTACATATTAACACTTGAATCTTTTATGATACAAGGAGTGATGCAATCCTGACGTGCTCATCCCCACACACTAGGACTCATATTAAGAATTCATTTCTAAATCAATGTTGGATATGAATTTTGCGAAAAATCTTCAAAGGATAGTAAGTTTAACATACCTCGATATGCTTTCTAACCTCACCTCAACAATCCAATATCACCAACAACCCAGAATCTACATAGTAATAATCAATGGATATCAAAAGTAGTCTATTTATTGCTTACACGACCCATTTAGGGTTCAAACTTAGTGAAAACACCCCTAAATAACCATCATTGGACTTAAAATCTTAATACATGTTACCACTCAATGTATACTCATATACAAACTATTGAAGTTTTTATAATCACCCAATAATGTTAAGAATCATCAAGTCACTATTCATCTTTATCCTTATTCAAGAACCCTAGCTCATAAATACCTATTTCAAGAACTAGTATTATTCCTTAACCAAATGGTGATTTCTATCTCATAGTACACCTCAAGTACTCATCCCACAGTTGCTCTCGAGTATTGAGTAGAGTTTATACCTCTTGGAGTCAAAACCCTAGCTTGAAGAACTGAAGAAATTGCTTGAAGATTGGAGGAATACATATGGATTTTGATCCATTATTGTGTTTGTTCTTCCATTGAATGATGTTACATAATCATGATTGCACCATAAGTACTCACCTGAAGTGCATTGAATGCCCTTGGATGAGAGCTTCTCACTTTAGAGTCTTGCCTTTTTAAATGGGGACCTTAAAGGCATTTTATAGGCAAAAGCTAAAATTTGAGTTTCAAGAAACACAGTTGGGGAAACCGTAGGGGCAAGCGACACGGTTGTCGATACAATTAAGGCAACCATAGGTAGACAACACGGTTGGCAACATGGTTGGGGCAAGGCCACAACTTCACTCTCGTTTCCTTTTTGAAAATCGATACGGCTGGGGCAACTGTGAGGCAGGCGACACGGTTGCCTCTGCCCTCATTCAACTTCATCGTTACCCTAATGTTCATGAGTCATGCACTTGTGTATCAAACTCCAACTCATGTATCTTTTATTATGATGAGATACAAGTATTCCCATGGCCCCATTACCCTCGAGTGGGTATAATTATGGCCCCAAGACTTCATTAGCTACTCTCTTAAGCTCGTCTTAGGCTTAATTTAATCATGAAAAATCCAGGGACATTATACCTGAACTGTCATTATTTTTTATTATATCCATGATAGGGAGCAAGAGTCCGGATATCTTTTGCGTATTTGCTAAAAGCTTTACTCTAAAGTAAAAAACCTATTTCTATCCAAAATCATGTGAACTATAAATCATAGTAAATCGCTTCATGTGATCATGATAAGACAAATTCCTCCTAGCCACGAGCGAATCAAATTAGAAATTTTTTATCAGAGTTGCAGTCAGTGAATCAACTTTTAAAAGAACTTTCAACGTGCTAAGAGAGTTTGGCAATTTAGGGCGTGTATTGGTACAACTAATTTAAGAGACAAAGGGTAGATAGCAAAGTTGATAGCTATAGAGAAGAGGTTGTTGGTAGTATGGGCCTTTTCATTTTCTTAAACAAATGGAATCATGCCTATTTCACATATCTTACTTTCATTTCCTTGTCTTTGTATCATTTCCTTTTGTAACCTGATAATAGGCTATATATTTGTCATTTATATTGTAGATACCCATGCTTTGTTGTTGTTTTTGTTATGGAAATTGCCGATTAAATACTTGAATTGATGCTATTTGGTTTCGCAGGGAATGCAAGATAGATAAAGAATAAAATGAAGCGTTTGGAGGCAAGAACGTGCATAAATCACACACTTGAGAAGTACCCGAGTGCAAACGAGAAGTTAAAGGCATTAAAAGTTGGAAACAACATCTACAGGGATTTCCGCGGTTCAACGCGGTTGGCCGCGGTCCACGCTGCGGTCCTTTACAGAATGAGCCGCGGTCGACGCCGCGGCCGCGGGAAACGCTGGGCGCTTCAAGAACTTTATGGGCTAAAGTGTAGATTGGGAAAAATTTTGTAAACCCTTTATATAATGTAGGAAACTCGCCCAAAAGGGGAGAGGCTTAATTTTGGAGTTGTTGGCAAGAGAAACAAGTGTGAGAGATCACAAAAACATCATTACTTTTATTCTTCTTAATTTTCTTGTAATTTATGATTATGAATTCTTTAGCTATTGATTTACCAATTATCATGAGTAGCTAAATTCTTAATCTAAGATTTTGATGGAACCCGTTGGGAATTACTTGGTTGCTTTATCAATTTAA
>MU780616.1:3247-22108 GCA_026770625.1 Nicotiana glauca
AGAATAAACCAAAAGGGCAAATAAATTCCAAGTAAGTCATGTAGAAGTAAAACTAATAACAGGTAACTCAATTGTATCAACATTATCTTCTTACTCGGTGAATTTCACAAGTCTAAGAGCCTAAAAGGGACAAGTTACCACAAATAAATCCGAGCACGCACTCGTCACCTCGCGTACACAGACTACAATCAACAGAGAAGACTCAAATCCTAAGGGGAAGTCCCCCACACAAGGTTAAGCAAGATACTTACTCAAAATCGGCAAAATCAACTAGCAACCACGTTCTTGCCACGAGTACTCGACTCCAAATGGCCCAAATCTATTCAATTAAATCACACATTGTAAATAATATCTCAAGCAACTGATTCTGTAATTAAATTCAAAGCTAAAGCGCGAAATTAGGTAAAATGACCAAAACGCCATTCAGGCAAACGTCTCGGAATCGAATAATTTTTACATTTTCAGAACCCTCCTACTCTCACGAGTCTAACCATATAAAAGTCTCTCAAATCGGAGGTCAAACACTCCTTCAAAATCCAACAATTCGGTCTATGAAGTTCTACCCATTTTTCATTCAAAAACTGAAATTAAAGGATGAAATTAAGAGGAGATTCATGGAAGTTGGTCTAAATCGAGTGAGAAACACTTACCCAAGTTGCCCAGGTGAAAATCCCTCCAAAAATCGCCAAGGACCGAGCTCCCAATTCAAAAATGTGATAATATGAAGGAACTCTCAAATTTGGGATTAAATCTGTCTGCCCAGACATTTAGACCATCGCGAACGCGACAGGTCTCACGCGTTCGCGAAGAAGAAAAATAGAAGGTCAAATGCCTTTCGCGTTCACGAAGGGAGGGATGCGAACGCGAAGGCCTGGCACAGCAAGCTACGCGAACGCGGGACAGTTCACGCGAACGCATAGAAGGATTTCCTGGTAGCCAAAATAAGCCTTCGCGAACGCGAAGGACTTGACGCGAACGCGAAGAAGGCACACCAGAAGCAGCAACAGCATTTCAAAAATAGGAGGAAATGACCCGTTGAGCATACGAAACACGCCCGAGGTCCCCGGGACCTCAACCAAACCTACAGACATACCCCATAACATCATTCAAACTTGTACCAATCCTTAGATCACCCAAAACAATGCCGGAAACACGAATTAATCAAGGATTCAAAGCTATGAACTTCAAATTCTAACCAAACACACTTTCGATCAAATACCTATCCAAACCTCATCCGAATGACTTGAAATTTTGCACACACAATCCCAAATGACATGACAGATCTACTGCAACTTCCGAAATTCCAATCCGACCATCGGATCAAAAACTCACTATCGGACCGGAAACTTCAAAAATTCAAACTTCGGCATTTCAAGCCTAAATGAGCTACAGACTTCCAAAATATATTTCGAACACGCTCCCAGTCCCGAAATTACCTAACGGAGCTAACGGAACCATCAGATTTCCATTCCGAGGTCGTCTTCACATTTTTCCGAATACAGACCATTTTTCAACTCTTAAACTCTCATTTAGGGACTAAGTGTCCCAAAACACTCTGAATCTTAATACCGATGTCCCGGCAAACTACAATTGCAGAAATAAACTTAGGGAAAGCAGTTAATGGGGGATCGGGGCATACTTTCTAAAAACAACCGATCGGGTCGTTACAGTCTTTGAGGCCCTTGGGAACTTTGACAAACCGGGATACCATTTAGTGTACTATGAGATGCTATCATAATTCAGATTTGGTCGAAGGCCTAGTTTCCGAGGTTTTTTATTTGGCCTATTCAGGCTCCCTATAGTATAGTGATTTCATTTCTGTAATTTATTTACATTTGGCCTGTAATAACTCTTATACAAACAGATATTGGGGATATTAGTAAAACGGGAGGGACTTTTATATATCTTTTGTGGGAATCGGGTAGAAACCATACTCATAGGACCGCTATGATTATTTAAATGCATTAGAAACCATGCTCATAGGACTTTTATGATTATCTACATGAATTAGAAGCCATGCTTACAAGATTGTTATGTGCATTAAAAACATGTTTATAGGCTCATTATACTATTTGTTCTAATTTTCATGCTAAAAAATTCTGCATTCTCGAACTTGCATTAAAAATTTGGTTCTTAGGTCAACTATCAATTGTGCCTTAATAATCATGTTCACAAACTTTCCTATGTGCATTAGAGATCATGTTTCTAGGATTTTTATTACGCTCGCTTAAATACGATTCCTATAGTTTAAACACATAAAATCAGTTTTGTCACCTAGCCAATAAGGAATAAGCATAAAAACAATCTTCAGCAGCTAGACAGCATATAGGTCCAATAAATAAAAATTTGTCTGCCAATTACTGATTCAGAATTATGATCTTTATTAATGCCTAGATGACATGTTACTGTTGATCCATGTCTATTGATCCATGTCTATGAAAACCTATAGGTAATCAAGGTCTAATAAACTGTGAAACTATGCTTGCTTACTTGTGACTTCCCAGATCTAAAGGGTTTTAAAATCAGTAGGCAAAATGATTAGGTCTTTAACGCTTTGCCTTAGCTCAACGCTGCATATTCTCTGCTTGTCATGCTCATCTAGATATCCTGTTCTAGGACCTCTCTGAAACATCTAAAATTTGTTGTTTGAGATATGCACTTGCTTGCTCTATTTGTGGAGGTAAATGTGAGCCTTTTAACTGTTCTATCCTTGGTCCAGTCCCTATGTGTTTTGTTTGTTTCCTAGAATTTTCTCCTTTTAATTGTTGTAGGAGAGTCTAGATCTACCTTAACTGGAAGTCCTAAATACCTCCGAGACTATATAAGTAAAGGGACGGGTAGTGCACGCATAGGATACATCTTAAGTTTGCTAGAACGCTTTAGGCTATGACCAAGGGGAGGGAAATTGGGTAGTAAAGGATATGATGACCTGTGCGCCAATGCCTTGTGTAACCTCTAATTGAGGAAGCCTTACCGGGTATTGTACAAATATGATCCTATGGGCTAACAAATCTAGGACTTCCCTCATTTTATTCACATACGTGTACATGGACTGCTTATCTGTTAAAATTCCTTTATCTTATATGGGTGCTTAGACTGCTTATCTGTTAAATGACTAATTCACATAATCCGAGTTCGACCGGGACCCATCGTTGTGGATCGCGAGGGGTGCCTAACACCTTCCCCTCAAGGTTATTTTGAGCCCTTACCCAATCTCTGGTAATGCAAACCGGTCTATGAGTTACTTACTTTAGGTGCCCTATTGCACCTTAAATCCGTTAGGTGGTGACTCTTCAAATTCAAATACCCAATTCCTAAAAGAAAATGAGTTGTTCCCGATGAATGTCGAAACCCGGACTCCGCGAGCAAAAATGGGGGAAGAACAGTATGGCGACTCTACTGGGATATTTTAGGCTCTTACCATAACGAACTTCTTTTTTGTGAATTAGTCTTAAGCATGCTTTATTCTGTGAACCCTTTCCCCCTTTACTTGGATTCAATTTCTTATTTTCAAGCATTTATGATTTCCTTTATTTTCCGAAACTGACTTGTCTCCTTGTTTTCTTCTTGTAACTATCTTTCAATTATTTAAATACCACATTTATCATTTCTGAACGTGAAAATAGTTGACAACATGCTTTTTATTGTTGCATAAATCATGCTCAACATCATATTCCACTCATGCGTAATCAATCCTATAGCAATGCTTGATGAGTATTTGCGCTCTTCCTATATATAACCCTTTTAAATTCGGAAAGGTGTATTTGAGGTAAAACTAGTCGATCAGCGGTGCGTTCGACGGTTCCATGCCTTTCCACCTCAAGTTGTCCGCTAGAGGGTCCCAGTCTAGACCTCTATAGCAACCTTACTCTAACTAATTGTACATGCATCATGGTCAAACCTAGTGGGGTTAATATGTTGTCCACATAATAACACTTTACATCAAGCCTCACCCAAAAGTCCATCGAGTTTTCCATGATCCCAACGGACGCAACCACGATTGTGTGCATTAATTTTGGAGAAATAAGTGCAGATATGATAATCATTGTTGTATAAATAGACAAACTTGGAGGGGTAAATGGCCTAACGATATTTTGTTTTGCAGAAAAATAAGGCACAAAGTCCCAGGTTCGATATGGTCGGTAGCATACCTTCACTTTTGCTAGATTGGTGGAGGGATCTTCCTTCATATGACCAAAATCATATGAAAAGGGTCTTAGGAAATTTTCCTTCTTTGCTGGACCTTCAGCTAAACAAAATGTTGATCGAAGTCGCCACCATGTTCTGGGACAAAGAAAGGGTTGTGTTCCACTTTGGAAGCATAGAAATGACCCCTATTTTGGAAGAAATAGGAGGATTCGCTGGGTTGCCTTGGGATAGCCCTGGTCTATTGGTACTTGAAAATCTCACCAAGGGGATTTCTTAAGATGATGGGGTTAAAGAAGAATGATGACTTGAAGTGCCTGAAAGACTCCTACATACCTTTCGACTTCCTCTATGAACGATATGGTCACAACAGTTCTTACCGTATTTTCGACGATGAATTTTCCATCACCTCCTTGGGTTGGATTCACCGTAGGGTCTTTGTGTTCATCGTGTATTTATTGGGCATGCTAGTGTTACCGGTCTAAGGGGACAAAATCCACACCACGCTGGCCATGGTGGCCAAAACGTTAATGCACGGGATCGAGGGGCAAACATATGCCATTGTCCCTATGATCATTGCAGATATGTACCGGTCCTTGGAACGCTGTCCGAAGGGGTTTAGATTCCTCGAGGGTTGACATTTTTTGCTGCAAGTTTGGTTGCAAGAACATCTCCAAAATGGTCAATACCGTCAGGAATTTCTGCGAAGGCCGTAGAATGATCATAAAACCTTCCACCATCCCAAAAGAATGACCTATATCCCAGTCAGGTTTGCTCAACCGGAGGACGTTGTAGGATAGGTACAGTTTTCAAGAATTTGACCAAGGACCAGGTTCAATGGATGTTCGAGTGGTTCCCTACCAACGATTTCATCATCAGATTTAGGGATGCTCCACACTTGGTACTGATTGGGTTAAGGGGCATATACCCTTATGCTCGCCTTAGGGTTATAAGACAAGCAGGCAAGAGACATGTCATACCACGAGTCACCAAAATGAGTCACTTCATGGCCGACTTTCAGAGTGAACCCATCCCATATAAAGATGAAGCACAACACATGTGGCACTTGAAGATTATCGTGGAGAAGGATACCATCGAACCATATTGATATCAAGCGGGTCACACATAATTCTACCCCTCATGGTTGGATGATAACATAGCAGGAATCTTTGGGCCAAGGGTTCATCCAGAAAACAGGGTCATAGACGAAGTTGCCAAAGCACAGGTGAAGTATAACAAGTTGCGCAAAAGAATTCATAAGTCTGAAGCTGAGCATATGGAGCAGCATAAGGCCGACATGGAAATGAACAATGAGTGGAAAGAGAGGGTTGTTTAATCCAGCGAAAGGCTGGAATATCTGGAGTACAATCTGATCGAATTGGAAGGGAAAATGAGAAAGAGAGTCACTGGTTTCCAAAATGCGGAGGGAAACGAATGAGGACATTTAGCAAGGATATTGTTGCATATGTATCTCGGTGTTTAAATTTTCAGCAAGTAAAGTATGAGCATCAGAGACCTGGTGGTTTGTTTCAAAAGATAGAGATTTTTGAGTGGAAGTGGGAGCATATCACTATGGATTTTGTTGCTAGAATCCCATGGACTCAGAGGAAGTTCGATGCAGTATGGGTTATTTGGATAGACTGACCAAGTCAGCACATTTCAACCCTGTGGCAGTTTCTTATTTTTCACAGCGGTTGGCAAAGATTTATATCCGCGAGATCATACGTCTTCAAGGTGTGCCCATGTCTATCATTTCTGACTAAGGTACGCAGTTGCCTCCTATTTCTAGAGGGCAGTACATCATGAGTTGTGTACGCGGGTCGAGTTGAGCATAACATTTCATCCTCATACGGACAGACAGTCCGAATGTACTATTCAGATCTTGGAGGATATGCTTCGTGCCTGTGTTATTGACTTTGGAGGTTCTTGGGATCAGTTCTTGTCGTTAGCGGAGCTTGCCTAAAATAACAGTTATCAGTCGAGCATCCAGAAGGCTCCATATAAGGCACTATATGGTAGACGGTGTCGATTGTCGGTAGGGTGGTTTGATATGGGGGAGGCTCGGTTATTGGGTAAAGATTTAGTGCAGGATGCCTTGGATAAGGTTAAGATCATTCAGGATAGACTTCATATAGCTCAGTCCAGGCAAAAGAATTATGCTGATCGTAAGGTTCATGACGTGGAATTCATGGTCGGAGAGAGTGTTGCTTCGAGTGTCACCCATGAGGGGTGTGATGCGGTTTGGGAAGAAGGGCAAGTTAAGACATAGGTATATCGGGCCTTTTGAGAACCTTGAGCAAGTGGGAGAGGTGGCTTACAGACTTGCATTTCCACTAGGTTTATTAGCGGTACATCCAGTGTTTCATGTGTCCATGCTTTGAAAGTATCACGGCGATCCATCCCACGTGTTATATTTCAGCACTAACCAGTTGGACAATGACTTGACTTACGAGAAGGAGTCGATAGGTATTCTAGACTGGCAGATTCGTCAGTTGAGATCAAAGAGTTATCCTTCGGTTCATATACAGTGGAAAGGTTAGCCTGTTGAGGCAGCTACCTAGGAGTCCGAGTCCGATATGTGAAGCAGATATCCCCACCTTTTCACTAGCTCAGATACTTTTCTATGTCCGTTCGAGGACAAACGGTTATTTTAGAGGTGTAGAATCTGATGACCCAAAGGGTCATCTTATGTTTTTAAACTTGATCCCGTGTTTTGAGGCAAAACGTTATTTTATTTCTCCTCAATATGCGTGCGCAGTCCGGGCGTGATTCTGGAAAGCCTTTATCTGGAAAATTCATGAAACTAATAATTTTTTGCCTAAAAAGTTAATTTTTGTTGACTTCGATCAATATTTTCGGTAAATAGATCCGGACCCGTATTCTGATGGTCCCACTGGGTCCGTAGTAAAATATGGGAGCTGGGCGTATGCCCGAATCGAATTTCGAGGTCCTTAGCCCGAGAAATGAATTTTTGATGAAAATTATAAAACTGAAATGATAATGGTTTTGAGAAAAATGGTTAATATTTGATCTCATTAGTATCAGGTCTGTATTTTAGTTCCGGATCCCGGTACAGATCTGTTATAATATTTATACCTTATCTGTAAAATTTGGTGAGAAACGGGGACTGATTTGACGTGATTCGGACCTTTGGTTGAGAAAATAGAAGTTTTGAAACGTTCTTGAAAATTTCATGCAATTTTGTACTAAATTCGTAATTCTAGGTGTTATTTTGACGATTTGATCATGCGAGCGAGTTCATATGAGGTTGTTAGACTTGTGTGCATATTTGGTGTGGAGTCCCGAGGGCTCGGGTGAGTTTCGGATAGGCTACGGAGCGATTTGGAACTTAGAAAAGTTGTTGGTGTTGTTTAGCTGTTTTGCAGGCCTCAGACCTCGCAAATGCAAGGTCAAGGTTCGCATTTGTGATTACTGTGGAGGTTGCATTTGCGAGCTTCTCATCGCGAATGCGAAGAGAAGTTGGGCCAGCGTATGTTCGCAAATGCGGACAACCTTCACATTTGCGGAGTGGTCAGGGGAAGGGGTCTTTCGAAATTGCGACAATTAGTTTGCATTTGTGACAGTAGCAGATGCGACAAGTTTGCATTTGTGATGTCAGTCTCGCATTTGAGTGCTTCGCAATTACGAAGCTCATGTCGCAAATGTGACATCTGCAACTGTGCAAAAAGGGACTTAAATGGAATTTTTCATTCATTCTCCCATTATTTGCTTAGTTTGAGGCATAAATATTGTAGAGGGTTTTGAGATAAATTGTGAAATACTTGTTCTTATTGTGTGATTGGTACTGATATGGTGGGATCGGGTTGCACGCCTCAACAGGAGGAATAAGGGTGATATATTGAGGAGGAATAAGGGTGAAATGTGCTTGTCTGGTGGGATCGGGTTACGCGCCGCAATAGGAGTAATAAGGGTGGATTGGTGGGATCGGGTTGCACGCCGCAACAGAAGGAATAAGGGTGTTGTATTGAGGAGTAATAAGGGTGGAGTGGTGGGATCGAGTTGCACGCCGCAGCAGGAGTAATAAGGGTGAATGTTCATATTGTTACTGGTGATATGGTGGGATCGGGTTGCACGCCGCAGTAGGAGTAATAAGGGTGAATGTTCATATTGTTACTGGTGATATGGTGGGATCGAGATGCGAGCCGCATTATTTTGTTGTTTATGTATTCTTCCTCGGCTGTGATTTTATTCTGTAGCATTGTAACTCTCTTAAGGATTGGTTATAGCTAAGTACTGGCAACATAATTGAGTTTCGCATTTATTTTTGCTGCAAGTTACTGTTCCATTTCATTCCGTACTTCCTTTTTGCATTATTATATATAGTATGCAGGTTATATTGTAAATGCCCCGGCATAGCCTCGTCACTACCTCGTCGAGGATAGGATCGGCACTTACCAGTACATAGGGTCGGTTATACTGATACTGCACTTTGCACTTTTGGTGCAGATTTTAAAGCTGGTTGTGGCTGATCGAGAGGTCGGTTGCAGATACTTCGTCTAGAAAACCCAAAGTAGTCATGCTGGCGTCCGTAGGCCCTGGCATCCCCTCCTACATTTCTATTTTCCTATTTCCTTTTCTTTCGAGATAGATGTAATTTCTTTCAGATCAGTATTTATAGTAATTCGTAGTATGTTCGTGGATTGTGACACCAGTTTCTAGGTGGTAACAAATTTCGGTATTGTTAATAGTATATAAATAACCGGTTTATTATGTGCTTCCGCATTCATTTCTGTTTCATTTAGCTTTGTTAATTTTAACTATAAAAATGTAAAGGAAAAAGGTGAATATAACTCCAACATTGGCTTGCCTAGCTAGTGCGATGTTAGGCGCCATCACGGTCCCGATGGTGGAAAAATCCGGACCGTAACATTTTACTCGAGTTTCAGAGGCTTATTTTCTTTTAGCTGCTTGTTTGTTTGCTTCTATCAAGGTACTCTCTTAACGAATGTAAAGTTTAATTTTATTTTCCCATAATTCTTACTTAATGGTTATCAAATCTGTGTTTTTTTTTAATATTTCACAAATCGTGATGACTAAGGTTATTTGGTTGGGAGTTATATATGAATTCATGTAGGAGTAAATATTTACACTGTTTAAGAAGTTCAAGTTATATTATCTTTATGTAATAATTTAATTTTTTTTTACTGTATTTTCTTATGCGATAAATTAGTTTAATATATTAGTCATTTTACCATACCATTTTAAACAATTAAATATAGTAACTCAAATTCCATTAATTTTGGCTCATGAAAAACTGGGCTTTTACGAGCTAACTGAGTAGCAAGCCCTAATACAGTTTCAGGCCGAAACCAATTGAGACCATAGAATTATATCTTAGGTTTCAGTTATTAAATTAGCAAACAATTTGATTAGAAACATTCACTTTAAATTTTCAAATGCAAATGAGTTTTAAACTTAGCACATTAACATAAGTTAATAAGAAATAGAAGACTTAGGCAATCAGTAGGAAAACTATCCAAATTCAACCTAAATTTTGATTTATTTTATGCGATATCACAAAATCCCTTTTAACTTCTGTTTTAAAAGATAAACAGTAGAAAAAATTTTGCAATTGCTTTTACAAACATTAAATCCGTTCAATTAAATACGAATTGGGCCAGAGTCACTTGGACTCCTTATCGCCAGGCCTAAATTTCTTTAGATAATTTCATTTAGTTGTCCATGAAATGAACATTGGGCCAGAGTCGTTTGGACTCATCATCAGGCCCAAATCTTCCTGAATTAAATTCATTTAGTTAATTGAAGGCTTGATAAAAGAAAAAATGGCATGGTATAACAACCTAATAAGAAAATTGGCATAAAAAAGCCTTAGTTTTAGGGATTGGCACCCTATAGCCCTACTTTAATTTTTTATTTATTTTAATTGGTATAGCATAGCCAACTTTATGAACTTACTTTCCCCAACTTTTCTCTCTCTCCTCCCCTTTCTCCTTCTTTCACGCTTTTTACTTTCCCCTCTTTCCTCCCATTTCTCCCTCTTTCACGCTTTCTTCTCTATCTTCCTCAAAATTCAAAATCTTCAAATCTCCTAATTCTCTTCATTTTTATTAGTCATATACTCTCTACTGTGTCTTCTTAATGTAAACTAACACACTAGCATTGTGTATATCTCTATCCACATGTATATCAACACTTAATTGTACAACTAGATGTAAATATTTGAGTGTGCTAACTTGTACATACTAATATTTATATTCGTGAAGTAACTACACCAGTGTTGTATATATCTCCATCCCCATGTATATCAATAATTTATTGTCAAATACATATATACATTTGTTTTAGCTAATATGTATATCATGTTCTGTATATCGTTAAACTAACAACACCACTATTCTGTATATCTATCCCCTGTATATCAATACTTAGTTTTATAAATAAATGTATACATTTAACAGAGATAACATGTATATACTACTATGTATATCCGTGATCCTACTACTCTAGTTTTGTGTATATCTCCGTTCCCATGTATATCAACACCTGTACAAATACATGTTTACATTTAGTTGATCTAACATGTATATCCTGGTGTGTATATCCTTCAACTAACAACACCATTATTTTGTATAACTCTATCCCCATGTATCCTGGTGTGTATATTATTTAGAAGGAAATATATTTTCTGCATTTGGTTTTATTTTGGTCGACTGGGTAGTTACGCTTCTGAAGGGATACATCATGCAAGCGTGATTCGGGGATAAAACCCCCCTATTTTTAAGGGGTTGTATAATCGTGTCTTTTGAAATTTGGCTATTTTATGCCAATATTTTTGGGCTACTAGTGCCAACCTAAATTTATGGCCAATAAAATGCCAATGATAAAATGGTTATTGGGCCAGAGTCATTTGGACTCCATGGTCACCAAACCCAAATCATTTTGACTGAACTCATTTAGCTGCTTTTAAATATGCATTAAGACACAGTCAATTAGACTCAAACAGGCCCAAAGTCTTTCCAAATTAATTCAGTATCTGGTCCAAATAATGGACAAAATTTTCTTGGGCTAGAGTTCATTTGGATTCAATCCCTATCAGGCCCCAAACTTTTATAAATCTGGGCCTGTTTGGCAGTTCATATATAAGCTGCCCTATTTGATTCAAATAAATACATCACATTATTGTTAGACATTTACACAGTCGCAGGACATAAGACATTTAGCTTATAAATATGATTATAACCTTAGGTGTACTTAAAATCGAACTAACTATTATAATTATATACATGTACACGTGACATAGTTGTAATGTCAAAACAAACCAAGGTACACGTTTACATGACCATGGCCAAATATTTTAGTAAATAAAATGCCTTAATCAAATATTCGTAGAAATGTTTTAGGCGCGGTATTTAAATTGCTATCATGATTGTGATTTTTTTCAAATAAATTCAAAGTACGTGTTTGCGCGATTTTGAACAAACCCTTCTTCTTAAATAAACTAAGTGTTCGGAATTGTGTATACGTACGCGTGAAATGATTTTTGACACACTAAAACTAAACGAATATACGTACGCGTAACTCATCTTAACTTAATTCTTTAAATACGGATTATCAAGTGATTAATAGCGGTAAAAGGTAAAACCATGGAACCCGAGAATGCCTAACACCTTCTCCTGGGATCAATAAATTCCTTACCTAGTTTTTCTAGTTTCACAGACTTTTAAATGAAGTCAAATTTTCCTCGATTATTTAAAATAAATCAGCGACTTGGGATACCATACAAATTATCCCAAGTGGCGACTCTGAAATTGAATAAATAATCTCATTTCGAATAATATCACTTTAATTGAAAAAACTCTCTTATATTCCTCTACGAGTAAAATAGAGGTCTGACAGAGATGATTAGTGTGTTTACATGTACTCTAGGCTAGATACATGAAAAACTTTTCCTATAAAAGCCAAATTAGAATATCATGTTTTCCCCCACTTTCTTCTTTGTGAGTTTTGAGTGTTCTTTTGTGTTAGTCTTGCTCTTCCAAATTTTCTAACATTCTCTTCTTTGAATATTAACCCTAGAGGAAACAAATCGTAATGCCATGGATAAAACTGTTAGGATCGAAAAAATCAGGTGTCATGCGAAATCTAGCAAAGTAAATGTTGAACGACGATAAATCACACAACAAAGAAAAATCTACCAAAAGAGACAAATATTTTAATGTGGTTCGGTCAAGTGACCTACGTCTACGGCAGAGATGAGCAATCCACTATAATAAAAAAAGAGTACAAAATATTAAGGAACAACCTCACGAAGAGACAAACACAAGTAACACACTAACATTTGTCCAATAAAGTTCTCCCCCTAAACAAGACTCTCAAGCCCCCTATGACTACATTGTGGATACTACTGAGTGAGAAAGGTCGATCCTTAATTTATAGAACTCCAAACCTTTTCCTACAAGAAAAGGGACTAGCCAAATATGGAAGAATTTATAATTTTCTTTTACAAAAAAGGAAAACCCAATTAAGGTAATTATATTGCCTTTTTCCTTCAACAAATAGGAAAACCAAATATGATAAGAAAATTATGAGAAACACCTAACAATTCTCCCTCTTGGCCTGAATTTTCTAAGAAAATAAACTTGATCCACGTTCTTCACATAACCTTCAACAGGCCGCATCTCCAAATCTCCACCAAGAAGTTTGTCTCAACGTGTGTCGCACACCGGAAAAATTTCTCAAAAAAAAATCACGATTATCGTGAAATATGTTGCGGCTAGAACTGAACCCGTCAAGATGAACCTGTCTTGAAACTTGCTACTGTTATATTGAGGAAGAGTCAAACCCAAAAATAAAAAAGATAAAGAACACCAAATTTTAACGTGGAAAACTCTTCAAATCGAAGATAAAAACCACGGGATCACAAAGATCCAAAAAACTCCACTATAACAATAAGAGGGTTACAAAAGTTCTCCAAATTAGTTACACAACAAGGGCCAAACATAGAGCAACAATAGCAACAAGTGCAACAACTAATCAATTGAAGAAAAAGTATAATTCAAAAAAATAAAGTTGTTGTTCGAGGCTCGAAATCAGATGCAAATAGCCTCTAAATCCGATCTTCACCGATCAAATCTAATAACAAGATGTTATGAACACTCAGTCAAAATTTTAGCCGGATCCAACGGTTAACAAATTAGAAAACGCGATTTGAAATTGGCTGGTCGGAATAAAAATGTGCAGCAAAACAAATACTTTTCTTCTCTCATTCTCTCTCTTGATTGTCACACCTCCTTTTTTACGCACACCACCCCCGAAGGGTAGTGTATAAGGGAGTTTTTCTATTTAAAGTGATATTATTCGAAATGGGATTATTTATTTATTTCAGAGTCGCCACTTGGGAAAAGTTTGGCTTTTGGTGTCCCAAGTCACCGGTTTATCTTGAATCCCAATTCGGGGAAAATATTCGACTTTTCAAATGAAGTCTGCGAACCAGAAATTCTAAGTAAGGAATTCTGTTGACCCGAGGGAAGGTGTTAGGCACCCCCGAATCCCGTGGTTCTAGCACAGTCTCTTAAACTGTTATAAATGGCTTAATATCTGATTTTAATACATGTTATCCTATGGTGCAATTTTAAAGATTATTTACTTCTTTATTATTATTTTTAGTGAGAATTGCAACGTCGTGAAAACATATCTCGAACCACGTTACATCAATGTACCCGTGGTTATTGACATATTTCAACTCCGTTGAGATTTGAATTTTGGTCACATAAATGTGCACCCGAGTTTAAGAAAGTAATATTATTTAATAACGCGCCTAAAACAACTAACGCATTTTTAACTTTGCGAGAGCCATGAAAATTTGCTAATTGGTACGCCTCGAATTCTAAGTATTTTTAAGAAATAACTAAGTGAGGGTCACGAATTTAAAATTTTATTTAGCATGACACACCTCAAATTATTTAACACTTGTATAAACCGTATAGCCTAATGTTCATTTTAAATTTCCAAGAGTTTGAATAGCTTCAGAAACATAAGAAATGATGAGGTTTTGCTTTATTATAAATTAAATAAAAAAAATTCCTACTTTCATATCAAACTATAACAGAATGCATCATTTACAACTGGGTTTATTCATGAAAAGGAAACTACTCCCTTTTAAAAAAAAATAAAAATAAAGGGATAATACACTGTTCAAAATCAAGACACCTAACTATTGTTGTATATTCAGGCAATGATTTCATAAGTACTTTAAACCAGCAACTTGCCATATAAAACATCACATTTGACTCAAACCACGAAAATATGCCTAGAACTATTTGGCGTCTTTCACATAAAGCTAGAGGAGCCTATCATTTTTCTTCCTTCAAGAAAATCACTAACAGCATAATCCATTTACTAAAGAATAACTCAAAGAGTGCATCATATTAAATGATTATTTTTAAACAAAGCACATGTTAGCTACTAAATTTGTGTACAAGTAAGAAAATTCAACAGAATCTCGGTCAAAACAAATACGTACCAACCAATTGACATAACTATTGTTTAGTCCATATAAGGGTTTAAAATAGAGATTAAGTAGTAAACATATAAATGCGAACAAGATTATTTTAAAAGATCCTTCCAGATTTGTGATTATGCTTGAAGAGCTAAAATGCTAATAGTATTTAATTACCAAAGCAAATCATGCATAAGAAGAGCTAAAATGCTACAACGCTAAAATGCTACAACGCGCATTAAGATTTCTTTGTAACACCTATGAAGACATAACACCCAAACACTTTAACTCTCAATTAATAGAAGCGAAAATGATATTAACAGCTAGCAACACAGAAAGAAGAAAAAAAGTCGAACCTTTGTATTGATGGATCTTGAGCTCAAACTACATAACTGTACCATTTCTTAAACAGAACGTTCGCCGGCCACTCAAAACCTGCCGGAGAAACTCGAATCGGAATCGGCAAACCCCGGACGGACTCGAATCGGCTGGGCTTGGACTGTGATTTCGGGCTGATTTTCGTACTGATTTTGAAGCTATTTTCGAGCTATTTTCGAGCTATTTTCTGTTGCGTTCTGGGATGCCTTTTGCGGCTGTTTAAGCGGTGGATTTGGACTGATTTTCAGCTGGGTTTGCAGTTGGATTTTGGACCTGTTTCGGCTGCGTTTTGGCTGATTAGAAGGCTGGTTTTTCAACTGATTTTAGCTACTGCTTCAGCTGTGTTTTTTGAAGCTTAAGATGGTATATCTTGGGAAGAATAAGCAGGTGTTTTCATGGCTGTTTGGGGTCAATCTTTTTTGTGTCTATGGTGAAGATGATTTTTCTTTGTGTGTTTATGGCTGCTGCTAATTTCTCTTTGGTGTATCCTCCCTCCAGACCAAATTAGAGAGATGGCTGAAGCTTTTTTATTGTGTGCGTGAGGTGAGGTGACAACTAATTCATTTTTTATTAAGCAAAAAGCTTTTTGGCAGGTGAAAATTATTTTCTGCTTTTTGCTTTTCTCTTTTTTGTCCGTCTCCTCTTTTGTGCAAATTTCACGGAGATGGGATTTGTGAGTGGGGAACAATTGGGGGACAAGGAGTGAAAAAGTAGGGAAAGTGGGGAAAGTAGAAAAATGGGTAGTGAGTGAAAAAAGTGGGTAAAGTGGGAATAAATTCAAACATGGTCAAAAATTAGGTGTTCACATTGATGAAAGCTCTCTCTAAACCATTCTTATGTGCTTAAGTCTTTAAAAGACTTGTATCAATGAGCATAGAATAATTTTCCAAGGTTGTCCTATTTATAGATCATGAGTGGTGCTTTCTCTTAAAGCCAAAACTCACTCAAAATAGGAATAAACCGAATCAAATTCCAAAGAGGAATGGAAACCAAAAGAGAATAGGATTAAGCCGTTGGGCCTTTGGCTGGACAACGTGGGCACGTGCCCAACAAACTCCCCTTCCATCCAAGGGGCCAAATGTGTCTTCAAGTAGAGGAACTATTGACAGGCTTCATGCTTGACCATTTTCTGGAAAATTCATATTTATCTGCAGCCACCGCCTTTGTCAACATATCTGAAGGATTTTCCTCAGTGTGTATCTTCTCAACCTCAAACAATTTCTCTTCCACGGATATTCTTATCCAATGATACTTTCTATTTATATGTTTGGTCTTAGAATGAAAAGTAGACTGCTTGGTGAGACAGATAACACTCTGATTATCACAAAATAAGATGCACCTTGGCTGCTCAAAGCCAAGATCATTAATAAACTCCTTCATCCATAATAGTTCTTTGGCATCTTCTGTTACATCAATATATTCGGCTTCTACGGTGGATAGAGCTATGCACTTCTGTAGTCTAGATTGCCAAGAAACAGCTCCCCTTGCAAACGTGATCAAATAACCGAAAGTCGAACTTGAATTATCAAGATTGCATCCTAAATCGGAGTCTGTATAACAAACAAGTTCAAGCTTGCCATTTCCAAAGCACAACTTCAAATCTGCAGTACCTTTCAAATACCTTAATATCCATGATCTTTGTAATTATCTTGCATGGCTTCAACATAATTCTCAGGTTCTCCCATGTCAGTCAAAAGTACATACTCATCAGGAGGATAGCACATGGATTTTTGCTTCTCCCTTGTAGATCTTCTAAGAGAGGTTTCAGGCGCATTCGAAGTAGTTACCTGTGCAGGAATTGGTTACTGATCAACCACAACTTCATCAACTAGAGCATCCATAACATCTACACTATGATGATTATTTTGATCTTCATCATTATCTCCATCATTGTCTTGGATTATTTCATGTGCAATAGGTGCCTTAGCAAAGCAAATGTTGAACGACGATAAATCACACAACAAAGAGAAATCTACCAAAAGAGACACAAACATTTTAACGTGGTTCGATCAACTGACCTACGTCCACGACGGAGATGAGCAATCCACTATAATAAAAAAGAGTACAAAATATCGAGAGAACAACCTCACGAAAAGGCAAACACAAGTGACATACTAACACTTGTCACATAAAGTTCTCCTCCTAAACAAGACTCTCAAGCCCCCTATGGCTACATTGTGGATGCTACTGAGTGAAAAGAGTGGATCCTCAATTTATAGAACTCCAAACCTTTTCCTACAAGAAAAGGTTCTAGCCAAATATGGAAGAATTTATAATTTCCTTTTACAAAAAGGAAAACCCAATTAAGGTAATTATATTGTCTTTTTCCTTCAACAAATAGGAAAACCAAATATAGTAAGAAAATTATGGTAAACACCTAACAATAACTTTAGAGTTAGCAACAGAAATCCTGTGAACGTTACTGTGTTAAAACATAAAATCAGAAAAACTGTTAGAAGAATAAAGAAATTGGAAAACCAGTAATGATTAAGAAATATTCCGAGTCCACAATTTGCTTGTGCGTCCTTAAGGAAATTTAACCCCCTCACACGTTGCCAAGGTAATGGATTAAATCCTCCCAGGATAAAACGGAATAAACCTTCCTGCAACAGTGGCAATACAAACTGCAGGATACCAACGAACTTAAAGAACGGAGCAAAATCACACTTACGAATTCGAGAGAGAGAGACTGTGAATTAGAATGCAGTATATTCAGAAAGAATGAAGTTCTGTAATATTTTTGGTGTGTTAAAAATAAAGCCATGCCTTTGAATTTATAGGCAATTATTGGAAGAGGTGTGATGTCTGTTCTGGAAAAGTGCCTGTTCAGAAATTTCGCCGCCTGCTGCGGTCCTACCGCGGTTACGACCGCGGCCAGACTATATTTCTGAATCTTCAGCAATGATCCTGCATTTAATTAATTATTAAATAATTAATTAAATAAATTTTGTCCAAAAAATAATCTTATCGATCGACAAATCCGAAGCCGAAGCCGAAATCGAGCGAGCGAGCGACGACGGTGCGAGGGTTCATTCTCTTTAACTCCTTTTAAGAGTTTTAAGAAGTGATTCTATATATATACTACCAAATGTAGTTGTCCCTCACCAATAAGTATTTCCATACATTATAACTTTGTATGGACATCTAAGGACTTCATTGGCTTAAGAAGATCTCTAATTGAGCTGAATGATCGGGAAGTATACTTGACATTACCTAGCATAGGTTTCAAAATCTGCACTAAGGACTTGAAATTAGCAAGTGGAGTTGATCATCTTCCCACACCTGAAGTTGAGAGTATGATATTAACTTGTTATGAGTATTCACCTAAGTATTATTCAGCGCAGCTTACTTTGATGACATCTGATCTTCTGGATTTGTTGGCCCAATAGATTGTTGCGAAGAAACTAGGAAGTTTCTACTTCAACAATTGTTGGAGAAGAGACAGTGGAGACTTAGAGCCCGTTTGGCCAAGCTGTCAAAATCTACTTATTTTAAAAAGTATTTTTTTTAAAAGTACTTTTTTCAAAAATCTCCTTGATGAAATAAATCCTGTAGGAGGAGAAGTTCTGCATGGAGTTTTTAGACAAAATTTTAAATAATATTCAGATGCCAGAGCTACACTGGAAATTACCAAATCAAGTACATCATCATCATCTACTTCATTTATAAGAACTTCGTCAACATGCTCATCATTATTTACGGTGAATGACATATTTGTAAGAAAAAAAAGAAAATAAAATTACTTGAATAACAATCTATATACTTATTATAAAAAATAAAAAAAAAATTAAAAATTACCTAAGTACAACGACATAAAATTCTAATATTTCAAAATAAATATTAGTAACTTGAATAAA